>CATIWO010652392.1:0-17088 GCA_949673435.1 Macaranga tanarius
AAAATAAAAATAAAAAACAGGAAAAGAAAAAATGAGCATAAAAAATAAGAGAAAATAAAAATAAAAAAAAAAGAAAACAAAAAAGAGGAACAGTAAAAAAATAAATAAAAGTAAAAAATAAAATAAAATAAAAATAAAGAATAAAGCATATAAAAAAATAAAATAAGGCATGAGGCATATATGAAAATAAACTTGGACATGGAAATAATAAATGAAAAGTTAAAGTTTTCAAGTAAATATAATAAAAAAAATGGGGCATTTTTTATAATTTCTCTAAATATTTATTCAAATTAGACGGAATAGAATTAAGCCCAATCAACTTGGTCCGAACCGGGTTGACCTGTGTTTGAATAGGTTAACTTTTTAGTTTTTAGCCAATTTTTATTTATTTACCTTTTATTTGGATGGGATTTTGTTTAGATGGGATGAGGTGAGGGTTCATTTAATAATGGTAGGTAAAGATAAAGGTAAAAAATTGATAGATACAGATAACTTTAAACTTTATTTAGAAAGAATGTTCATTTAAGGAAGGAAAAGTAAAAAAGAAAATTATATGAATAAGAAAGAAAAAGATAAAATTTTGAAAGGGTAAAAAAATTAAAATACTATTATTATAATTATAACTATTTCCTTTCCTTTTTTACACTCCATTTTATGGTGTAAGTAGAAGTTTAAATGAGTTGAACTCGAGATGAGTTTATAACTATTCCTATAATTATAACTATTTCTTTTCCTTTATTACACTTCTTTTTTAAGTTGAGTTTTGACTAGTTTGGATTTGATTCATTTTATAATCGAGTTGAATTCAAGCCGAACCGAGTTCACTATGTCACTTAGTGTTCGTGAGTTGTTTATGAATTTAAACGAGTCTAAATAGGTTAAAATTTTTCTAAAAATACAAAGTATAAATTAAAATTATTCATTAAAAATTTAAAATAAATTATTATATATTTTCAAAAAAATAAGTTATTATAAAATTATGATTTTTTTGTAATAATATATATTTCTTAATTTTTAAATGAACAAAAACCTATATATTGTATATCTAAAAAAATTATTAATACATTAAAATCACCAGCGGACTCGTGATCTCTTATTTAAATTTGTTCACGAGTTTCACAAGTTAAGCTTTATATAATTTAAGCTTGAATTATTTATTAAATGAACTTCAAAATACAAATTCAAATGAGATTTTATTGAGTCGAGTTTCAAATAACTCGCAATCCGTTTCACTTGATCAGAGTTCTAGGTGTAAGGAAAAGTGAGTTATGGAAGAGAATGAGAGGTAAAATTTACCCATCCTTTCCCTTACCCTCATTAAGGGTAAAATCTTATTGTTAACCTCCTCACATTGTCTTCCATTTCCCTTTCTTACGCGTTACGCCCCATCCAAGCCAAGGCTTGCACAAATAGTCCTTAAATACATTGTGCACGTTTCAAAACTAGATGGGTTCAGTTCGGATGACCAATTTCATAGACTTTTAAGAAAGGACCTTTGAACAGTTGTTTGACCAAAACACTGTAAAGTACTGTATGATGTGACCAACCAACCAACAAATTGGCATAATCATGAATATGATGGGCAAGAACAAACGCAAACATAGGGAAGCGGAAAATGAACCATTCAGAGAGGGCTCACTAGTAGAAGTAACCAACAATGGAGAAGGATTCAGAGGTGCATGTTTTCAAGCCAAAGTCCTAAAATTGCCACCTTTTTCAAAGAACAAGTGTAAAGGTAAGGCCTTGGTGGAGTACAAGTGTTTACATAGAGAAGATTATCTAACCTTATTGACTGAAACAGTTGATATTTCCTTTATTAGGCCTTTACCACCTCTTCAAGACACCAATCATTCATTTGAATTGCATGATGTTGTTGATGCTAACTATTGTGATGGGTGGTGGAAAGGAGTAATCACTAAAGCTATTGCTTTGGGCTCCTACATAAGTTACTCTGTCGTCTTTGATGACCCACCTGATGAGATGGAGTTAAGATCTTCAGATTTGAGACTGCATTTTGATTGGATTAATGGAAAATGGGTTCAACCTGGAAAACAAAAGGCACTTTCTTTTCCCCTTGTTCAAGCTTTATGGGTTTTTATTTTTTTAATTTTCCCCTCCTTTTGAAGCATTGTTGATGTGGGTTTTTTTTGAAAGTTTGTTCCTTTTCTTGTTGCTAATTCTTGGTTCAAATTTATGCCTTTAGGTTTTTCCTTCATACTTTATATATTGGATCTTCCTTTTTTTTAATTTTTTTTCATCTCTTGTATTTTGGGAGTTTTATTTTTTTTTTCTCTGTACTTGTTCTTATTTCTTAATGGTCAAGTTACTAAAATAGGAAAAAAAATGTACATTTGCCCCATTTCACCTTTATCTGCTATTTATAGAGCTTCAATCATCTGTTGGTCCTATTTTTCATCCTCAACCTTTAGGCCATATGAGAAGAGAAATCCCTCAGCTTTAGTATCTGCATTTTACAAAAAGTGGCATTCATATTCTGCCTATTACTTGGCTATTTTTTCTATGTTCTGAAAATATTGTAGCACTACACGGATGGTCTTAGGGCCATCAAGTGCCATGATATAAGCATACTCAAATTGCCTTTAATTTTGATGCTTCGAATGTTAATGTAAAAACACTTTCCTTTTCTTTTTGATTTTTTTTTAAAAAAAATCAAAACAGCCATAAATTCATATTGTTAGTCTTTCTTGTTAGCACTATTAGTACTTTGGTCAACTAACAACATACAATTGCAAATGTGCTCCTATGTCTTAGGTTACTAGTTCATGGTGTTTATTGCTCTACTTATACACTTTTATGTTTGTAGACCATAACTTATAAACTTGTTGTAATTGCCTAGGTATAACAAGCAAGTGATTTATCATATAAAAATTTTACTTTATGACCTTAAATCAAAAACCTTAAAGATTGAAATTTTTCATGGCATCTAAGCATGACATTGGGTTTGTTGTTAAGTGTTTGTGCATAGTATTCTTTTGTGTGATCCTAGTGAAGCTCAAGGAGAAGTTCAATTTAACAATCATGAAGTTGTTATTTCTAATATAAGCAAGTAATTGGTAGATTTAAGACTAGAACCTCTTTTTTTGGTTGATCCTACAGTGGTGCTTAGTTTCTTTCTGGCATTTCTAATAGATATATAATAATATGTACAGTCTTTTATTATTCTTTGAACTATTTGCTAGACATTTCTTTATAATTTTATTCCCTGAGACTAATTCAGTTTGCTGTTGTTTCAAAGAGAATGAAAAGGTTAAAGTTCAACATTGGAATGGCTATAGAAGTGAACCGTAATGAAGGATATTCACATGATATTTGGTTTCCAGCAACTGTTCTCAAAGAGTTTGGCTTTAATTCTTTCCTGGTGAAGTACAATGATTCAAAAAAATTTTATGATAGTGGTATGATAGAAGAAATTGTTGATTCATTTCACATCCGGCCTGCCCCCTCCCAAGTCAAAGGCTAAAAAGTTTGATCTTTTGGAAAAGGTAGATGCTTTTTGTGATTTGGGTTGGAGGGCTGGTTTCATTACCAAAATTTTTACAGATGAAAGGTATATTATCCAACTAAAGGATGAGAAAGAGGAGAGGAAATTTAGTCACTCCGAAGTTAAGCTACACATGCATTTACTCAATGGTAAATGGGTCAACAGTTTGAAGGTATTGTTTTACGCACTCATTTTTGCCCTCTGTTAAAGATAGGAGGGTTGGAATGATATTTCTAGGCTCTATAACTTGATTAGTTCAGTAATAATTCTTTTTCTTTTATAATGTTGCAATTGTCTTTATGTTAACCTCATATTGGTATTTGTTTCATTTGTGAATCTCATGGAAAATATGCTTGTGAAATAATAAGTAGACAGACTCCTTCCTTACTTTTAAGCTCATGGCATAAACTAAACTTTAGGGAGAAAAATAAAATTGTGTTATATCAAACTAAAATAAACGTCCTATACATAGATATAATAACCTACTCTCTATGCCAAAATTAAATGTAAGAAAAAATTGTAAAAATATTTAATGCGTAG
Source organism: Macaranga tanarius (assembly GCA_949673435.1). Taxonomy (NCBI): domain Eukaryota; kingdom Viridiplantae; phylum Streptophyta; class Magnoliopsida; order Malpighiales; family Euphorbiaceae; genus Macaranga; species Macaranga tanarius. The sequence continues at coordinate 4,043 of CATIWO010652392.1, forward strand.
CTCACTTTGATGGAAATTGTAGACTTAATGTTATACAAGTAGAATAATCTCTAAGCAACTAAACTATTTATGACTGATTAGATGATGGCCTTTGTTTCAGGATAAATCTAGCAGTTCATCTTCTCAAGAACTGAAGAATTCTACTAACAATATTGAAAATCCACATAAAGCAATGCAATTTGGAATTTCAGATGCTGCAGAAGATCACATTGAACCAAGAAACCAAGGTATAAATTATAGGATGAATCTAGTGGGCCAGTCAACTCCTTATAGTAAAATTTCAGAAAGTGAGAAGATGAAGCAGAGAGAATCTATTAGTGAGGCTACACTTGCATGCTCTTTTAAAAGATTTAAAATGGAAGACCTTACCAACCCTTTTAATTTGTCAGTGTGTCACATAAAATCTATATCCATTAAAATGCTAGAGCAAGAAGCATTAGTGATTGATGGTAGTGCTCAGGTGTCTGCTGAATCTGAGAGCTCCTTTGTGGGGAAGAATATTATAAGCCTATTATGTTTTGTTGAAAACTTGAACTTATTCATTTCTGCTTAAAATAACTAAAATTGGTACACAAGTAAGGATATGGAATAATATATTGATTTGACTATGGCTAATGTTTCCATAAACAATGTGTATTTTTGATGCCATGAGTTGAATGAAGTACTAGTGTAACGCCTGCAAAATGAGGGCTTGCAATTTTATGCATTTTCATTTTATATTATTCATCTAGTTTGGATATGATGCAGTGGCACTCACGTGAGCCTAAAGTATGTGAATTATATGTATTTTGTAGGTAGTTACTTGTTGAATTATATGTGAACTATTGGAGTATATGATGAGGGTGAGGTGTTGTTAGATTAGAATTTGAGTGTTGATAAGGACTAACTTGTAAGGAAATAGGGGTTTGAGTGATGTAATTATAAGTTTAAGGACTAGAAGGAAAGAGTGGCATTTTATTAAGGAGTTAGATAGATATTTGGTGATAAATATCACAATTCTTTCATTTATCTTCTTCTCTAACGTGATTTGCATCTATATGCATGAAGGAAGTTGCACTATTTTTCTTCAAAAATAAAACTAGGGATTTGGTGAGAGAGAGAGTTGATTTGACTAAAGAATTTGAAGTCTAGGCTGGAATTAACAACCTTCAAAGTTCTAGAGCATTACTTGGTAAGTAATTTGTGTTTTTAATTGAGTTGTGCTTAAGTTTGTGTAGGTAAAATTCATGCTTTGTTTTTGTTAAAATTTTAGTCTCCATGTTTTTGCCATAACTCGATCTATAGAGCTCCAAATTTAGTTTTGTTTAATTCTGAAGAAACTCTAGAGAGTCCTCTACAACTCTCAAGTTTTGTGTTAAAAATATTGTCTAGATGGTTGAAATGGACTAGATATTTTATTGCTCACTTTGTCACATTATGTGACCTAATATAGCTAGAATTACTATAATTAATTCTCTACATGTGATCAATGAGTGACTTCAATTGAGATTGAAAATAGACTCATGTATGTGGAGTTTGGGTGAATTTGGTGATCATTGGATATGTGTGTGATTCTTAGGAGTATTATGGATATTATGCATGAAACATGCTAATAACAGAGTATAAAGGTTGGTTATGATTTTCTTGTGTATGATGGTTAGATGGTGAGATTTGGGTTAAGGGCTTGTTTATGTGTATGTTTGATTACATATAATGGATGAATGTGATATATATTCATGATAATGAATTATGAATAAATGATAGGCGAGCCGGAAGCTGGTGGAAGCGGAGCCCACTAGAGGAGTCATTGTACTCTAAGTTGGGAAGCTTTTTGAGTAAGTGGTTACTAATATAACTATACCTTAAATTCTCTTTATGTTATTATATATATTTATGTTTATGTGAATTGGTAATGGTAATCGGTATTTCCGTTGAATTATGTTTATTTTTATTGTGAGATCGAATAGAGATGGTTTATGTTACTTCGTGGAAGTAGCATAGTAATGTTTTGGTTTGGTTAAATGAGATGTGAATGATAATATGATAATGGTGATGTTGGAATGTTGTATGTAAAGTGAGATATGAGCCGGGTGGAAATTGTGTGTGAGGAGATATATGAGCTTGGTAGAAAGTGTATATGTGAAATGAGAAATGAGCTGGGCGAAAATTGGCAAGCCAATATAATTGAATTCTGAATTATTAAGATATGTGAGAAATGAGTTTAATTATCTCATAAATGGTGAGGATGAGCCGGGTGGATATTTTATGAGATGTTGAGATATGAATGTGTGGAAATTAATGCATGATGATTTATATATATATATATATATATATATATATATATACCTATAAATGTTTATTTATTTGAGAATCTCTATTGATTGATATTGAGTTGGGGAGTAGTTTGGAGCCACTTAGAATTGTGTGAATTTTGTTATCAAGTAATGAACATGGGCTGAGACACGAGTGTGTCTCAAGCCGTGTGTTAGACATGATATGTCTTAGTCGAGACATGGGCATGTTCAAGGTGGCATTTTTATCCAGAGAGATACACGGACAGAGACAGGGGGCGTGTTCTCGGCCGTGTAGAAATGTTGGTTTTTGGACAGTGAGATATACGGGCCAGGATACGGTTACGTCCTTAGCCGTGTAAGTATATTGATAATTTGACAGAGAGATACACGGGTCAAAATACGGCCGTATTTCAGATTGTGTATTGATAGTGAAAATTATCCAAAGGACTACACGGGGAGACACATGCCCGTGTAGTCCATATATTTATTTATTCTTATTATTTTGTACTTAATTAGTTCTTGAGAAGATAGAATATACTTATATTAGTGATTACTTATTGAGTTGCAAGCTCATCCATTTGCAAATTATTATTTTGCAGGATCTTGTAGATAGTCCTGAGTTGTCCATTGTTGTTAAGTATCTCTTAGGTGGGCTAGTGGTTAGTACTTCACTTAAATGTTCAGTGATAGCATTGTGCATCTTAGTTCATTGGCATGATCATATCATTTTATAATAATGGGTTGGATGAAAAGTTACAATGTATTTATAACTTAAATAATTATTGTATGTGCATACTTTATATATATAAAGTTTTATTTTTATCTCATTCTAGTATGGATTATGTTTTATTATGGTTCTAGGTATGTTGATGTGAGGAGGAATCACACCTAGGCTTAAATTCCATAGATTTATAAGTAGGTAATCTGCAATATATGAACCTTTATTTTGTAACTTGAGTGCTTTTCTATGTGTGCATTCATTTATGCATGATAGTCATTAGAATCTATGATTTCCTCATTGAAGAATCAGGTGAATGCTTTATGCCGCTATCTTCTTTAATTTCTTTGTTAAATGACATATTTCTTCATAGTGCAAAAGATTAATCAAGATGAGTTTGCACTAAAGGTTGAAATAATGATTTCTATGGTAGAGAGGGGAAAATTGCCAAATTCTACAGTTAAACACCCACAGCTTTCAGAAGCAGGTTTGTACTTCCATAATTGACATGACATATAGTACATATTTCATATTCATTAGGATATGTTGGTGACTTTCAGGAATGGTGGACACTACTAAACTAGATTCTATTGAAGATGTTGAAGTTGAGCATATTGCAAAAGCAAAGGACTCTTATACCATCTTGGCTATGGAAACTAGAGGCATAAGTCATAGAACTACATGCCAAAGTCCTGATGCGATATTTTTGAAGCTAGCTTGAATATTATTTGTGTGTTTTAATTGAATTATATTTTTGCACTCTTTTGCTATTTTAGCTAATTTTCTAGTTATGATACTTTTTTCTTCATCTTTACAGGATATAAAGAGTAAAGATGATACAATCTAGCAAAAAAAAAGGTATTGTGAGAATCCCTATAAATGTGCAGAAGGCCACCTAAATAATGGGCTACATAATTTTATCTACATCAGTTTTTGTAGGTGAAGAGCACGTTCCAACTCAAGGTTATGCTACTGAAATGGATTTTGAAAGTTGTGCAGCTAAAGATGATGAATTGCTAGGAATCATAGGTATGGAACCTACAGGTATGAGGAATTAAGAACTAACATTGCTAATTTATTTCTTCTCAATTAAGTTTACAAATTATTAAAAAAATGTATTTTTTCAAAGCTGACATGATATTAAGAAAATTAAGCTTGTTATGTAACCATATCAACATTTTATCTGATATGCTTTCTTTTTAGAATCACCAAAAAGAGAATTTGTCAAGCACTAAAACAAATCCATATTAATGTCTAGGATATAGCCCTGGTAGTCCTGTGAACCAATTGAATGATGCTAGCAAAAGCTAACTTGAAACTGTGATGTAGTCACATCTAGTAAATGTTCCAGTCAACAGTCAGGTAGCTAATGTGGCAATGGCTGAAACCTTCTGTTGCTCTACTAATGATGGTCAATCCTTACCGTTATACTTTGAAGGTATATGTGCAGTTAAAGACAATTGATGACTTAAGCTAGTACTGTATTGTAGTGCATTTTATATTTTTTATCTGGGCTGATTAAGAATGATTAATGTCTAGGACATAGCCACCACAGTCCTGTCAACCAATTGAATGATGCTAGTGAAAGGCAATTTAAAATTGTGATGCAATCGCCTTTAGTAAATATTCCGTTCAACAGTTAGGTAACTGATGGTGAAACCTCTTGTCATGGCTCTGGTGATGGTCAGTGCTTACCATTATGCTCCAAAGGTACATGTGCAACTAAAGACCATTGATGACTTAAGCAAGTGCAATATTTTAGTGCATTTTGAATTTGTTTGTGTTGCCTGATGAAGGAAGATTATTATCTAGGAAATAGCCTGGGCAGTCTTGTGAACCAATTGAATGATGCTAGCAAAGGACAACTCGAAACTGTGATGCAGTCACTTGTAAATATTCCAGTTAATAGTCAGCTAGCTAATGTGGCAATAACTGAAGCCTCCTGTCACTCCTCTGACGATGGTCAGCCCTTACCATTCTGCTCTGAGATTATATGTTTTTCTAAAGACCATTGATGTCTTAAGCAAGTACAACATTTTAGTGGAATTCTTTTTATTTAACTTGGCTGATTAAAAATGATTAATGTCTAGAAGATAGCCCCGGTGGTCCTATAAACCAATTGAATGATGCTAGCAAAAGATAACTTGAAACTATGATGCTTGTAGTGGATGCTCCGGTCAACAGTCAGGTAGCTAATAAGGCCATGGCTGAAACCTTTTGTTACTCTTTTAGTGATGATCAACCCTTACCATTATGCTCTGAAGGTATATGTGCAGCCCTTGCCTCCACAATCAGGTGATTTTGTATTTCTTTATCTTGGCTTATTAAGAATGATTAATGTCTAGGATATAGCCCTAGTGTGAACCAGTTGAATAATATGAGCGAAAGACAACTTAAAATGTGATGCAGTCATATTTAGTAAATGATTTGGTCCACAGTCAGCTACATAATATGGCAATGGCTAAAACATTCTGTTGCTCCTTTAGTGATTGGCAGCCCTTACCATTATGCTCTGAGGTATGCATGCTACTAAAGACCATTAATGATTTTAGCTTGTACTGTATTTTAGTACATTTTGTGTTAGTTTAATTTGGCTGACTAAGAATGATTAATGTCTAGGACATAGCCTTGGTAGTCCTGCTAACCAGTTGACTGATATGAGCAAAAGATAACTTGAAACTGGGATGCAGTCACATGTAGTGAAGGCCCAAGTCAACAGTCAGCTATTGGAGAATGTAGAGATGCCATTTAAGAAGAACTCACCTATTTGGGAAAAAGGTTGAATCTCTGGATGTTTTTCGGTTTATGCCATAAAAACCACATTTTCATTCTTTGGTTAAGTGTAAAGAGTTAAGCCGAGAAGGACTTGCTTTCGGTCAAACAGTGAACTTTGCCACTTTGGTAGAGAAGACATCTAAGTTGCAAGTTGATGATCCTAGACATGTTATCCAAAGCTACTTGGATGCTTTTGCTGATGTGGAAGTGCTTGGATTTGACATTAAGGCAGTAGTGAATCATCTTAATAAGTTGTTGTTAATCAAAGATAAACAAGAACAACTTCAGGATTAGTTAAAAAGAAAATGAGACTTAGTTTACAGAGTGCAGTAGTGAAAAAACCAAATTGGATGAAAAAATCCATGCAATTGACGAAAAGCTATAAATGTTAAAGATGACACAAGCATTGAACATATCAATGAAGGAGGCTAAAGTTTCCGCGATGGACTCCTTGGAATCGGATGTCGGTGTTATTGATGAAGAAATTCTGAAAGCAGAAAGTCTACCTGCTACTGCTTGGTAACTCTAATTGTTATTGACATACATTGCGCTAACATTACATGGCTAGATGGTTTGTCTAGTTCTTTTTTTGTCCAGTCCTCAAAATGGTAAGTTATGTTAATGAACTAAGCTACTTTAACAACCTGTGGATTGTTATTTAACCATGCCAATGGCCCTCTGGTCTGATGGCATCTATTAAAGAACTAATGCCATGATGCTCAGTTTTTGACTTTTGTTGGCTCTATTTGTTGGGATTATTGTGATATTTTCTTCTTACAAGTGTTACTTGTTTTGCTTTGCTTGTTGAATCTAATGGTTGACACAAATTTGGGTGGAAAGTGATAATAAAGCAACTGTTGTTTTGCTGAATGGTCTGCCTACTCAAGACCCTTATCAGGCAGTAATTATTGATGATATTAAGGGTGGCTCTTTACTTTTAATTTTAGTTTTATTTCTCGTTTATGTAATAAGGCCCCTCATGCTCATCCGCTATATTTTATACTTTTTGAAAAATATATTTATCACCATATATTCAAAGAATTTTATTTAAGGATGTAATCAAGCTAAATGAAGTTCATAAAGTGTCATTGTTCAAAAAAATTGGCCAAAAATCACCTAAACAAACTGAATGCTAAACGAAGTAACAGAAGCAACGGCGATAGAGAAAGAGAGGAAACCCTACCTAATTCTTAAATCATTATATATTAAGAGTTTGGATTCTATTAAGGTCTTGAGTTTGAACTTTGTGTATAAAAAAAAATGTTTGGAAAGTTTTGCCTCCTAATGGATTCACTTGATTTGATCCAGTCAATGTCGTTATAGCCATCAAATACCATAGGTAATTACAAAAAAATAATTATTATAACCAACTATTGAAATATTATATCTTTAATAATAAAATATAATATTTAAAAAAATTGAAACAAAATTAAAAATGTGGTACAAATTTGCTGCAAATAGCAAATATTTGGGCTTTATATTAATAGTTAGTTATCAGGCAATAGAGCTCGTACCAATTTTGCCATTTATACTTAATTTTGACCAAAGTAAGCAGTGGACTATACTTATCTAATATTAGCAAAATTAAGACATTTATGTCGAAAATAAAAGTATGGGACAAATTTGTAACAAGTCACAAATATTTGGTTGCAACTAAAATGACTGATTATACACCCTACTCCAGTCTCATAGGAGATTTAAATGATGCTCTTGTATTTTTGGTCTCACCTCTTTTGACATGCATTCCATTCTTTGGATTGTCTTCCTTGCCCAATTGTTCCTCATTTGCCTGAATCTTCTTTCTTTGGTCTTCTAGTCTCTAGTTTACAGAGCATAATTTTATGGGTATAACTTTTTCTTATTGTTTGTGGATCTTTATTATCTTTCAACAGCGTATTGCATTTTTAAAAAGCTATTAAAGTAATTTTAGTATTGAGAATTTTTGGGTTGGTAATGGTTTTTTTTTATTATTATTATTTGTATTTTCTATTGTTGTTTCATTCAAAATGTGGTAGAAGTCAAATCTAAGTGTATGAGTGCTAGATATTGGGATTGAAAGTGTGAATAATGAAGTTATTGCGCACAAAACTCAATCTGTCTCTTTTCCATGTTACTTGATACTTATCATTGATAACTTTTAGTCTTTGAGTCTGGACTCTTGTGGCCGCTCAGTCATGTAATTCAACAACAAAGTTCTGAGAAATGCTGGTGGATGACCAATGACCCCAATTTAATGATAAAGTAAACAACGTAGTAAAAAATGGGAAAAAAAAAATCAGATTATAATAAGAGAACTTAACCTTTTTCCCTCTGATGTATTCTATTTATAATTTTCATTAGAATTTTTGTACTTTGTCCTAATTAGTTGCTTTTTGTACTCCATAAACTCTCTTTTACAGTAGTTGCCGTAGGTTATATTTATTTTTAGGGCATTTAATGCTGCTCTTGATTGGGAATTTTGAGGATTTACTTATGGTTTCATGCTATTGAGGTTTAGCTCAAGTGTAAAGGGTACTTGACGGCAAGCATCAGTTTGGAATTGAGGGAATATGGGAGGATAGAAAATAGCTAGGTAAAATATGGGTGGAAATTCACTTTTTTATGTTTGGGAAAAGAGTAAAAACGTATCACTCTTTTTTTTTTTTTGTATTTTATCTCTCCAATTAAAAAATGATAAATTTATTTTACTTCTTTTATGTGTTTTACCTCTTATCCAAACATAAGAGTGGAAAATAAATGAAAAATAATAATATTATTTTTCTTCACATTTTCCTCTCTGTTTTCTTTTCTCCATTTCCAAACATAGTTAAGGAGAGATTTTGAGTTTAAGTTCTATATTTCGCAGTAAGATTTTTCACCTTTTTTTAAACTCATAAGATCCGCTGTATAATGACTCATAAAAAATATTTTAAAATTACTAACAATTAACCATTAACATTATGGTAAAAAAAAAAAAGTTTCATGTTTGGTCAACAGAAAGATCGAATGATTAAATCCTTCACTTTCAAGAGAAATTATTGCTCAATTATCTGATATATTATTAGAAAACCTATAATTTTGGATAGAAAGAATAATAAAGTTATATGCATCACTGTATGTGAAATAGATGTACATTCATATTTCAATTACTAAAACATGTGTTTAAATTTTTTTTTTAAAATGGTACATATTTTTATGAAGGAGTGTGTCCTATTCTTAATTTTCATGTGTATTTTTTATAACTAATTCGGAAAAAAAAAAAAAAAGCAATTAAGATGTCGGAAAGGATTAAAAAAAAAAAAAAGAAGCATTTAGGGTAACATTGGCGAAAGGTGAAAAGTTAAGGTGTCTAAATATGCATAATGCCAAACAAAAAGGTCCAAAATTGTTACAGAACAGAAACCTGCAATTAAAACTCGTCGGAGACTTAGACCCTGAAGCAGCGTTTCTACTTTCGCTTGTGAGCAAACAAAATCTCTCAGGTGAATTTCTTTTTATCAATTTTTGATTCTTTTAGCCAATTGTTTGTCACTCTCTTTCAATTGCTGTAATTGAGGTATTTATTTATCTGTGTTTTAATTACCTTGTAATTGTATCACATTACTTGCTCCAACACTGTTTATGCTTTTAATGTGTAGTTTCAGACATAGATTAGAATCAATAACCTGACAGGATTCGGAAACTGGGTCTTGCTTATTTTCGATCCATGAGGCATTCTTGTTCTTAATTTTCAATTTTTTTTGGGTTGGTTTGGTTCTTGAAGATTTGGAGAAATATCGATTTTTTTTTTGAATTATAAGTTAGCCTTTTGAGCTTAGTGCTACTATTTTAGTCTAAAAGATTTAATATTTAGTTGGTGATATAAGCTTACTTGTTTTTTATTTGGATTTTTCAAGTTAGGGTTTGGATTGGAGGGTGCTAAGTGCTTTGTTGCTTGAACTTGTGGATTTTGTTCTACTTGAAATATTGTGAATTGGGTATCTGGGTTTGTTCTTTCTTTGATTCTAATGCCGCATTAAAGAGTCTTATTGGAGTATAAGAGAACAGAGAATGTATGGTAGAGCGGGTCTTGAAAGATTTAAAAAGGCGCAATCTTCAGATCCATTCTCAGTCTCTATAAATTCAGCTTCGAAAACAACTGCTCAAAATGCTACTAAAGCTGTTAGCAATCCATCAGTTCAATATTTACAATCTCAGACACCACCCCAGAACTCTTATGTTCCTCAGAAACCAGTGGTTCTTGAAGCAGGGCCATTGGTGGGGCAGGCACAGCAGGTAACCCAGGTTGGAGGGGGACAATCAACTTGGCAGCCGCCAGATTGGGCAATTGAGCCTCGATCAGGAGTTTATTATCTTGAGGTCTTGAAGGATGGTGAGGTTCTTGATCGAATTAATCTGGATAGACGGAGGCATTTATTTGGGAGGCAAGCTCTTACATGCGATTTTGTGCTCGATCATCAGTCTGTTTCGCGGCAGCATGCTGCCGTCATTCCTCATAAAAATGGAAGGTCAGACCTTTCTCCGTTATGGTTGATGACTTTATTCTATTGCATGGCCTATAATCTGTACAATTCCGCTATGCTTACTTTTGTGAAATTGTATTCTTCTTTTACCCGCCAAGTATTCTGGTAAATATTTTAATTTTATTATTATTATTGTTAACTAAATAAATTCCTGATTCAATTTAGTATGTGTTGGTGCATGGTTTTTTACCTTCTGTTCCATGCAGTTTACAGTTATATATAAGTCTAAGGCTGCCGATACCATTTTTTCACGAATTAAGTCCACATCATCTTATGCCCACCCCATGTTGTCTTCTCTCTTGCAAGACTTTTTCAATCTTCACCATAGCAGCTTTGATTAATTGAACCACCTTCAAATCTTCACGTGTACTATTCTCATCGGATTGCACCTCCGCTTATTATATTTGAATAACCAAAATTTGATTACTTTACCATTTGTGCATTCATATTAAGACAGATGTTTTTGATTTAGGATCAAAATTATTAGGTCTTGATTCAAGATTGTCAATTGATTATAACATTTAAAAGCTTTCCAGGTGTATTCTCCGTTGATAATTATGATATTGCCAATTAAATATCCTCTTATCAAAGACTTAAGAAGATTGTTGTTCTTATCTGGATATTATATAAAGCTTTCATGAGCTTGAGAGTTTTGTAATTTATGTCTTTTCTAAATTCTGCAGCATATTTGTAATTGACTTGGGGTCTGCACATGGTACATTTGTGGCAAATGAGCGATTGACCAAAGATACTCCTGTTGAGCTTGAAGTGGGACAATCTCTGCGGTTTGCAGCATCAACACGAACTTATATCTTGAGAAAGAATGATGCTGCTCTTTTCCCCCGTCCTCCACCACCTTCAGAGATTAATCTACCACCGCCTCCTGATCCATCTGATGAAGAAGCTGTTGTAGCTTATAATACTCTTCTAAATCGCTATGGCCTTATCAGTCCTGATCTACTGTCTAAATCTAGTAAATCTGGTAACTCATTAAGTGGAAGGGATGGCAGCCAGCAGTCTGACAGAGCCTCAAAAAGAATTAAGAGAGCAAGAGTGGTTTTCAAAGATCAGGTTGGGGGAGAACTGGTTGAAGTTGTAGGATTTTCAGATGGTGCAGATGTAGAAACTGAGCCTGGGCCAGTAGGTGTAAAAGAAGGAAGTCTTGTTGGGAAATATGAGTCCCTTGTACAGACTACAATAATACCCAAAGGTAAGGAACAGCTCTCAGCAAAAGAAAACAATGCCTCCCAAACGGGTGTGACAAATAAACTTCAGGAGGTCTTAAAAAAGGTCAAAACTGCTCCCAAAAGCGGGATGTATGATGACTTATATGGAGAAGCATTTTCTGGGAAACTGGGTTCATCCTGGGCGCATCCTTCAGTTACTTCTGGCAGTAAATTGGATCCTCCAATTATAGATGCCCAACAGAAGGCTATTGGTGGTGCTTCGAGTGAAAAACTAGGGAACAACTCTGGCTCATACAATGATGATGATGATGATGATGATCTATTTGGTGACTAACTGAATTAGTTGGAAATGTTCTGTTCTGTTCCTTTGTTTGTGCTTTGGAGAACAGCAGCCAGTGCCCATTGGCTCCTTTGTAAATGGGAAATTTTGTTGTAATTGGTCAAAAATTGTCTCGTAATGAATCATACCCAGTTGAGGGTTTTTTAATTTACAAGTCATTTACAGCTGGAGGCCAGATTTCAATTTGCAATAGTCCATACATTCAAAGCAATTTTGTTTACTTTAGTTGAAAAAAAAAAGTATTTTCCTTGGTACATAATGACATTAGTTTTTTTTTTTTCTTTGATTGGTACAGTAAAGATATTCACAATGTAGTATCACTACATTGTCATTATTTCAGAATATTGGCAGCTGACTAATCTTTCCTCAGACGATGTTAAAAATACATCTCTCATGTAGTGTATTCAGAGGAATGACACTAGACTATAAATTACTATTATGCAGTAATATTATAGTTTTTTTTTAACAAAAAAATTGTAATGGTTATTACATTAATTATAGCTATTTTTATGTCTGTTCACACTAACTGTCGTTATTGCTAAGTGCTACCACCATGTTCTTGGTGGGTACCACAGACAATCCACTGATGTCAAGCATGATAACTGAGACCAATTGCAGTTACTATCGCTATTGCTATTTGCAGCTGCCAGTAATGCTCCATGCCATTGTTATCAATCACTGTTCCAGTCACCACCAACATTTCGTGACCATCACCTATTTCTCACCAACATAACTATGGGCAACTTGACTTGCCATTGCAAGTAGTTCCCACCAACTGCAAATAAATTGCAATCAGACATTGTAACAGTAACTTAGCAGTTAAAAAACTAATTTAAGGATCAGAAACCATAGAGCCTGTTAAAATCTTTGTGGATGTCGCAGCCGGTGGTGGCAAAATGGGTGGGTTGAACCGTTGGGTGGGTATGGGTTGGGTATAAATAGATTTGACCCTTAATTACCCATTTATCCATTTATGACCCATTTATTATTTATATGGGTACCCATACCCATATAACCATAAAAATTTTACCCACCCATTTACCCATATAGACCCATTTATTATTAAAAAAATTAATATTTTTATTTATTACAATCATGTCTGATGCCCCTTCCCCTTTTCATATGTACTCTTTTTTTCTTTTTTCTTTTAATTTTGTCCTTTTTTTTTTATTTTAGCTTTTTTTTTTTTTTCTATTTTTCTATTTTCTTTTTTTTTTTTTCTCATCCCATTTTTTTTTATTTTTTTCTTAT
>CATIWO010652473.1:0-16279 GCA_949673435.1 Macaranga tanarius
TGGATGGATGGTTAGCACTACGGTGCATATGATGTATTTATATATTATTGTGGTTGATCTTAGTAATATGTGATGTATGATTATTAAGGATAATATTGGTATATGATCGCTGGATGGATACATGTGATAAATGAATAATGAATGGATGTAGCAACATTAAGCAAATATCAAATAAGGTTTTAATTTGTACGTATTTTAATAGTGTTACCAAGTGTTTATATATAACCTTAAAAGCTCATTAAGTGTATTAAGAACTTAATTACTGTAGATAATGAGTATTAGTGATTAATTAAAGGATAAGGTGTGACATACTGAGTTCAAATATACCACCAAATATAATAAATAGTAATTGGAATGAGGGATCGGACTAAAAATAGGAGTTTACCATTCAAACTCCGACGAAGGTCAAAACAGTATAAATCGAATGCGTGGATGGTCTCTTTTAACTCCTGGAGACAAAATGAGTACGCTGATGGTGGTGGTTGTCTTCGACAGTCACCAGAAAAAGAGATCCACCACCGAAAGTAAGCTGCTAAAAATTCAGAGGCTTGCCATCAAATATCTAGACCTTCTCAAACATATCCGAGACTACCAGCCTGTTAAGATGTTGAGAAGTATCTGTGGTTCGAATTTCATGTCGATCGGAGGTAGTTTGGCCAGTGAACGGAGAGGGAAAATATTTAGGTGCTATAGTGACAATTTCAGAGGAGTTCAGGGACTTAAATGAACTTCTGCAGCTTGTCCTTATATAGACAATGAGGCTGGTGAATTACCACTCTGATATCCGCATTTTTTATAAAAATTCATATCAATTATTCCTCTTTAATTCTTACAAAAAGATCCCAATAATTAAATGACTTAACTCCAAAACCGCATATAATTGTTGGTACTTAAATGAGTTAACTCTAAAACCGCATATAATTACTAACAATTAAATGAGTTAACTCCCAACCTGATATAATATATATATATATAACAACATCAATAATAACAAGAATAATAATAATAATAATAATATTCAAAATAACAAGAAGGTAACAATAATAATAATACTAATAAAAATTCAGGTTATTACATTCTTCCCCCCTTAAGAAAATTCATCCTCGAATTTCACATTAATACTGAAATAAATATGGGTATCGACTTTGTATATCCACCTCGGTATCCCAAGTACAATCTTCTACGGTATGGTTGCTCCACAGTACCTTGACCATAGGAATTTCCTTCGTACGAAGCTGACGACCTTGACGATCCACTATTTCTACAGGATACTCCTTATAAGTCAAATCTTCACTGAGCTCCACCGCTTGAGATTGAAGAATATGAGAAGGACCAGAAATATACTTCCTCAATATAGAGACATGAAAAACTGGGTGAATCCTTAATAATTTAGGTGGCAACACCAATCGATAAGCTATCTTACCAACCTTAGACCGAATCTCAAAAGGTCCAATATATCTTGGAGCTAACTTGCCCTTTTTACCAAACTTCATCACACCTTTCATCGGTGATACTTTTAAAAATACCAAATCTCCAACAGAAAATGACACATCTTTCCTCTTAGGATCTGCATAGCTTTTCTGTCGGCGAAACACTGTCTTCAATCTCTGTTGGATGAGGAGAACTTTTTCTGAAGTCACCTGCACTAGTTCTAGACCCGTTATATGCCTTTCACCTACTTTCCAACATAGAGGAGATCTACACTTCCGACCATATAATGCCTCATATGGAGCCATTTCAATGCTAGCATGGTAACTATTATTGCAAAGGCAAGTGTAAGTCCCATTGCCCTCCAAAGTCTATAACACACGTTCTCAGCATATCCTCTAATGTCTGAATGGTCCTTTCTGATTGGCCATTGGTTTGAGGATGAAAAGCTGTGCTGAAGTTAAGTCTGGTACCCATTGCTTTATATAACTTTAGCCAGAAAATTGAAGTAAAAGTAGCTCCTCTGTCTGACACTATACTTTCTAGCACATCACGAAGATAAATAATTCAGTTGATATATAACCGAGCTAACTTATCTATTGAATAAGTCGTTTTTATTGGCAAGAAGTGAGTGGATTTGGTCAATCTATCTACTATCACCCAAATGGCATCATAACTACTTGTAGTACGTGGTAAACTAGTGACAAAACCCATTGCAATCATATCCCACTTCCATTCAGGAATAGGAAGCTGTTGAAGTAAATCAGATGGTCTTTGATGTTCTAATTTCACTTGCTAACAAGTGAGACACTTGGATACAAACTCTGCAATGTCTCCTTTCATCCCATTCCACTAATAGGTGCTTTTTAGATCATGATACATTTTGGTAGAACCTGCATGAATACTGTAAGCAAAAAAGTGTGCTTCTTCTATAATCTCCTTCCTCAGATCATCAACATCTGGCACATATAACCTTGTGCCCAAACACAGTACACCATCATTATCAATTACAAAATCTGTTAATTGACCTTGTTGAACCTCTAATATTATCCTTTGCAATTTTGGGTCCCTTCCTTGAGCTATCTTAACTCTATCCAAGTACACTGAGCGTACTCTGAATTAAGCTAAAAGATATTTCTTAGTTACCTTCCATTGCAACCCTTAATCAATTAACTCATGCAATTATTTAATAATTTGTCTTTTTTCAGTGTTAATATGAGCAAGACTGCTTGTTGACTTTCTACTCAATGCATCAGCTACCACATTAGCTTTACCCCGGATGGTAAAGAATAGAGCAATTATAATCTTTCAAAAGTTCTATCCATCTTCTCTGTCTCAAATTAAGATCTTTTTACTGAAAAATGTACTTCAAGCTCTTATGATCAGTGTATATCTCACATGTGACACTATACAAGTAATGTCTTCATATTTTAAGTGTAAACACCACTGCCGCTATCTATAGGTCATGAGTAGGGTAGTTTTGCTCGTGCTTTTTTAACTGACGTGAAGCATAAGTAACTACTTTACCATTCTGCATTAAAACACACCCCAAGCCTACTCGGGAAGCATCACAATACACTGTATAACCTTTATTTCCAGAGGGTAAGGTCAACACTAGAGCTGATGTCAAAGCATTTTTCAGCAACTGAAAGTGTTCCTCATATTTGTCTGACTATACAAACTTAATATTCTTTTAGGTTAACCTTGTTAAAGGCGCTTCTATTCTGGAGAAATTTTTCACAAATCTCCTATAATAGCCAGCTAAACCTAGAAAACATTTTACCTCTGTTACAGTTGTAGGTCTTGGCCATTCTGTAACAGCTTCTACCTTCTTTGGATCCACTTAAATACCATCTTTAGACACCATGTGTCCTAAAAACGCCACTTGATTCAACCAAAACTCACATTTCGAGAACTTGGCATACAGCTGATGTTCTCTTAAGGTCTGAAGTATCATTCTCAAGTGCATAGCATGCTCTTCAGTACTTCCAGAGTACACTAGGATATCATCGATAAACACTATTACAAATTGGTCCAAGAATGGCCTAAATACCCGATTCATCAAATCCATAAATGCTGCTGAGGTATTAGTCAATCCAAAAGACATTACTAAAAATTCATAGTAGCTATATCTTGTTTGAAATGCTGTTTTAGGTGTATCTCCACTCCTAATTCTCAACTAATGATACCCTGACCTTAAGTCAATCTTAGAGAAACATTGTGCTCCTTGTAACTAATTAAACAAGTCATCAATCCTCAGTAGAGGATATTTATTCTTGATAGTAATCTTATTCAACTGCCTATAGTTGATACAAAGTCGTAGGCTACTATCTTTCTTCTTTATAAACAACACTGGTGTACCCCAAGGAGATGTGCTGGGAATCTAACAACTTTTACAATTGCTCCTTAAGTTCTTTCAATTTTGCTGGTGCCATCATGTAAGGTATCATAGAGATAGGATCTGTACCAGACACCACATCTATACAGAACTCTATCTCCCTTTCAGGTGGTAGTCCTGGCAATTCTTCAAGAAAAATATCCAAAAACTCACACACTATCGGTACATTCTTGATGAGTATGAAAAATACTTATTTTAAGCACGCTATTTTATTGTATCTTAGGCTTACTAATTACATTATTAGTTAGTTTTTAGTTAATTTAGTTAGTTTTATTATTTTGTCTTAATTATTAGGATTTAGTTGTTTTTAGATAATTTCTTTTAAATTTTGTTTTGTAGGATGCATTGGGATGAATATTGGATCAATCTTTGAAGTTTGGATAGGTTAAAGACTCAAGTTAAGGAGTTATCTATGTTGGGGTTGAATATGGTTGTGCTTAATTGTTATATGGTCGTGCCTGAAACTTAATTGTGGCATGTTACAAGGTGGTACGGCCATGCTAAAATCGTGTATGGCCATGCATGACACAAGGCTCAGCATCATGTGCTTTCTTACGCAACCATGCTATTTTCTTACGCACCCATACCAGACTGATGTGGCAGCCAATAAGATGATAGTTTTCAGCTGAAGTTTAAATAGAAAGGAACTTATCTCTTAGTTTTTTATTAGATAGAGTTTGAAAGGGGTTAGATTACCTTTCTCACTAGGTCTTTAGGTCTATAAATAGGACCATTTTATATTCATTTAGGAGGTTGTTCCTAATTTTAGGTTGTTCTTATTTTGGTTTTTGTTCTTATTTTTGTTCTTGTTCTGGAACTTATTCTTGTTCTTATATTTAGTTATTTCATAATATATTTCCTTTAGTTTAGTTCATAGTAAAGGTGATACTTGGCTTGAAGTTAGAAAAGCAAGACTTCCTAACATCATTTGAAAGGGGTTTTTCTTGTATCACTCTTTTATTTAATTATTATTATGTTCAGAATGGTTTTCATTTCTTGTTTGTTTTCTTTTCTCTTTAACATGAGTAGCTAAATCCTTTTTAGGATTCTTATTCTGAATTGACCATATGCTTATGGTGATTATGTTAGGTTGCTAGATCTAATTCATTGGTTGTTGTTGAGCTTAATATCATTTTAGGACTGATCAACCTAAAATTGAATTGACACTATAGGCTTAATCGAGAGATAAGTTCTGTAAGAAATAGCAATGACCTATTGATTGCTTAGTTAGTTGAGAGATAATTAAGTAGATTAATATTAATTAAGGTTGTGTTTAAAATTGGAATTAAAAGGCATTACGTTGGTGAGAGCCGGTAAACTTAGTGTTAATTAATTTTTAATTAATTATAGGTTTATCTAAGAGGAAAATCTATAGTTTCTAAGATCCCTTCAAAATAAATTAGAACTAGTATAGACCTAGTTGGGTAATCAATCCTTTAAAATGGTCCAATTGAGAATAAGAACCCTAACTTTTAAAATTCCATTGAATTTGTGTTTTTACCTTAGTTTAATTTTGTTTCTTTGAAATTCCAAACTCTATTTCATTATCTAAACAATCAAACATTGTGAGTATTACAATATTCAATCTACAATCTCTGTGGGATGATATCTTTATTTACTACTTGATACGATTTTGTACGCTTGCGGATTTTGCACGACATCAAGTTTTTGGCACCGTTGCCGGGGATTGGCAAAGAATTGATATTGTAAGAAAATTGTATTGCTTAATTTAGACATTATTTTTAATTTTGGTTCTAATTATGGTATTGTAGAAATTTGTGTTGTTTGATGCACATCACACGAAGTGCAAGCAAACAAGGACTTGAGTTGATACCACTTGATTTGGAGATAGAGAAGACAGTTCGTGAGAAAAAGAAACAAATAATCATATCTCGACAGTCACCAAGCAAAATGGACTTAGGAGATGATGCAAAGAATGACATGCCGAGATAATAAGTTCTTCAAAATCCTCAGAATGGTCAGAGAACCATGTAAAATTTTGTGAGTCCTAATGTGCAAGGTGATCAAACACCAATTGTAAGGCATGCGATAGTAGCAAACAACTTTGAAATCAAGCCGGCAATGATCCAGATGATCCAAAACTCACCATTCAATGGGCTACCATATGAGAATCCATTCAGTCACATGTCTAGATTTTTGGAGTACTGTTCTACCTTCAAGATGAATGGAGTATAGCCTGACATAATCCGGTTGATTCTCTTTTTATTTTTTCTAATGGATAGAGCAAAGAGATGGTTTACAAGTTAGCCATCCAACTCCATCAATACTTGGCAATAGCTCTACACAGCCTTTTTTAACAAATACTTACCACTTGTAAAGGTGTTGAGGATCAGAAATGAGATTAACTCTTTTTTTCAAAGAGATGATGAAACATTCTACGAGTATTGGAAAAGATTTAAAGACCTTCAGAAGTAGTGTCCACCTCAGTTGATTCCTACATAGGACTTGGTGCAATCATTCTACAAAAGAGTCAATCATGCAGTTAGAGTTAATATTGATGCAGCGGCTAGAGGTACTATCATGTCAAAGACACCATAAGATGTCTTAGATTTTTTTGAAGAAATAGCCAATACACAAAGTTTGTGGTCTAGTAAGAGGACCATTACAAAGAAAGCTAAAGCAATAAAAGTGGACAGCTTAACCATATTGAATGCAAAGCTTGATGCTCTGACAAAAAGGATGGACTAGGTGAATGTCAATGTAGTGTCTACATTGTCTTCCTCATGTGGACTATATTAAGGAGGTCATCCTACCATAAAATGTCAAATAATATAAGGGATGACTACAGAGGGAGTCAACTACGTGGGCAACTTTAAAGGACCTCAAAACTAAGTCTATATATAGTAATACCTACAATCCAAGTTGGAGGAATCATCCAAATCTCTCTTGGAGAAATCAAGGAAATAACCAGTAGAGACCACAAGCACCACCAGGATTTGGAGGTCAGAATATGCAACAACCTCAATCTCAATTTGAACAAGACAAAGGTTCATCCTCTGGAAGTTTAATGGAGAGCAAGATGGAGAAATTCATGGATGTGATGTCATCCAAGATGAGTCAACAAGATGAAGCTCAAAAGAGGATGGAGCAAATGATCCAAAATCAACTCTTCTTCTATTCACAATCTAGAAGTGCAAATAGGGCAGCTAGTAAATTCCTTAGCAATAAAGAATCAAGGTGTATTACCGAGCAATACAGAGAAGAATCCAAAAGAGCAAGTAAAGGCTATCACCTTGAGAAACGGTATAGAGATTCAAATCCCTAACGCAACAGTGGAGTATGAAGAAAAGAAAAAGGAAGGAGAGAAAGAACATGATGATAAAAGACCTGAGACACCAAAAGAACTAAAAGTGAAGGAGGAAAATAAAACTAAGCTGAAAGCACCACCAATTCAACCTTATGAACCTCCAGTACCATATCCACAAAGGTTGAAGAAAAATGAGTATGACCAGCAGTTTGTAAAGTTTTTGAAAAGATTCAAGACACTCCACATGAACATGCCATTGGTGGAATGTCTAGCTCAGATGCCAAAGTATGTAAAGTTCTTGAAGGAGCCGATTTCCAACAAAAAGAAGTTGTAGGAGTTTGAGATAGTCACACTTATAAAGGAGTGCAGTGCAATCATCTCAAATAAATTTCCTTTGAAAAGGAAGCAACCAGGGAGTCTTAGTATTCCATGTTCTGTTAGGAATCTATCATTTCAAAAATCTTTGTGTGATTCAGGTGCTTCTATTAATCTTATGCCTTTGTCTATTTATAGGAAATTGGGACTTGAAGAAGCAAGACCAACAAACATTCGTCTACAACTGGCAGATAGGATTGTAAAGGAACCGGAAGGAATAGTGAAAGATGTGCTAGTAAGAGCTGAAAATTTTATTTTTCCAGTGGACTTTGTTATTCTTAACTTTGAGGAAGATGAAGACGTTCCATTAATCCTCGGTATGTCTTTCCTCTACACTGCCAAGGCAATCATTGATGTTTATGATGGAACACTGACTTTAAGAGTAGGTAAGGAAAGTTGTAAATTCAACATCTATCAAGGTATGAAACACTCTTCTGAAAGTGATTTATGATTTAGAGTTGATATATTGGATGAATATATAATTGAAGTCCAACGAATGAGGTTGTCAAATTGTGATGAATTGAAATACATTGAGAAGTGTATGTAGGTACAAACTACCCAAGATGAAGATTTTCTTAAACACCAAACTTTTTTTTCCCAAATCCAATTACCAAACACTGAACCTACACCACCATCAACCATAAAACCATCGAATATAGATTTGAAACCCTTGTCTCAACATTTGAGGTATACTTTTCTTAGAGAGAACTAAACTCTACCTGTGATAATATCCTCTAAACTCATCCAAGACCAAGAGGAATTGCTTGTGAGAATGCTCAAGAGGAGAATAAAAGCAATTGGTTGTCAAATTTTGGATATAAGAGGGATAAGTTCATCTTATTGCATGCACAAAATTCTAATAGAAGATGGATATATGCCAACCATCGAAAGGCAAAGGAGGCTCAATCTAAACATGCAAAAAGTTGTGAAGAAAGAGGTGGTTAAGCTATTAGATGCTGGTATTATTTACCCTATGTCAGATAGTTCATGGGTAAGTCTTATCCAGTATGTACCAAAGAAAGGAGGAATGACTGTGGTGGAAAATAAAAAAGGTAAGTAGATCTCTACAAGAGTAGTGACTGGATGGAGAGTGTGCATCGACTACAGGAAGCTGAATTCGGCTACTAGGAAGGATCACTTTCCACTACCCTTTATTGATCAGATGTTGGAGAGGATAGCAGAACATGCCTTATACTGTTTCTTAGATGGTTATTCAAGCTACAATCAGATAGAAATTGCTCTAGAAGATCAAGAGAAAATAACATTCACATATCTCTATGGCACATTTGCTTATAGAAGGATGCCATTTAGATTGTGTAATGCTCCGATAACCTTCCAAAAGTGTATGATGGCCATATTCTCAGACTTGGTGGAAGAAATTATGAATGTGTTCATGGATGACTTCTCAATCTATGGGAGTTTTTTTGAAGGATGCTTAGAGAATTTAGAGCAAGTACTTACACGATGTGAAGAGATAAATTTGGTATTAAATTAGGAGAAGTGTCATTTTATAGTGGAGGAAGGAATCGTTCTTGGACATAAAATTTCAGCACAAGGTATTGAAGTGGACAAAATAAAAGTGGAGACCATTGAAAAGCTTCAATACCCAACAAATGTTAAAGGAATTTGAAATTTCTTAGGCCATACAGGATTCTATAGGCAGTTTATCTAGAATTTTTTAAAAATCTCTAAACCTCTGTGTAAATTACTTGAGAAAGATTCTCTTTTTGACTTTACTAATGATTGTAAATTGGCTTTTGATAGGTTGAAAGAAGCATTGATATCAGCCCTTATAGTTATATCACCAAATTAGAATCTTTCATTCGAATTAATGTGTGATGCAAGTGACCATGCAATAGGAGCTGTACTTGGCTAAAGGAAGGAGAATAAACTTCATGTCATCTATTATGCAAGTTGAACCTTGAATGACGCATAACTTAACTATGCCACAACCGAGAAGGAGATGCTAGCAGTAATTTTTACTTTTGATAAATTTTGATTTTACTTACTTGGTTCTAAAGTTGTTGTGTATATAAATCATGCGGCATGAAAATACCTCCTGAACAAGAAGGACTCAAAGCCAAGGCTTATACGATGGGTGCTACTTCTACAAGAGTTCGACATTGAAATTAAAGATAAGAAGGGATCAGAGAATGTAGTAGCTGATCATCTCTTAAGATTAGAGCTGGAGTAAGAAGATAATGAGGAGGAAAAACCCATACAGGAGCTATTTCCAGACGAGATGTTGTTAGCAATCCAGAGTCTAAAAGCTCCATAGTTCACTGACATAATAAATTTCATCTCGAGTGGGAAGCTTCCAGAAGAATTTAATAGTCAACAGAGAAAAAAACTCATCTATGATTCCAAGTACTATTTATGGGATGAGCCATATCTCTGGAAGCTATACAATGATGGAATGATAAGAAGATGTATAGGAGAAGAAGAAACTGGTTCAATTTTGCAACATTGTTATGGGATGATCAATGGTGGTCATTTTAGTCCACAAAGAACTGCTGCAAAGGTTCTTGAAGCTGGATTCTTTTGGGCTACACTCTTTCATGATGCTAAAAAGTTGTACTCAGTTGTGATGCATGTCAAAGGAGTGGCAACATTTCAAAGAAGGATGAAATGCTCCAATTGGGAATTCTTGAGGTAGAAATATTTGATGTATGAGGCATAGATTTCATGGGGCCATTTCCTATTTTAGATAAAAATAAGTAAATACTTGTTTCTGTGGATTATATATCCAAGTGGGTGAAAGCTCAAGCATGTACAGTGAATGATGCGAGAGTAGTTTGTAAATTTTTTTAAAGACTCTTTGCTAGGTTTGGGATGCCTCGAGCTATCATAAGTGATGTAAGAATGCATTTTTGTAACAAAAATATAGAAGCATTGCCAGCTCGTTAT
Organism: Macaranga tanarius; assembly: GCA_949673435.1. Lineage (NCBI taxonomy): Eukaryota > Viridiplantae > Streptophyta > Magnoliopsida > Malpighiales > Euphorbiaceae > Macaranga > Macaranga tanarius. The sequence goes on from CATIWO010652473.1 coordinate 10,377, forward strand.
GGGGTTAAATACAAGATAGCTACTCCATACCATCCCCAAATGAGTGGACAAGTAGAAGTAAGTAACAGAAAATTGAAGAGGATTCTTGAAAGAACAGTGAGCAAGTCGAGAAAAGAATGGGCAAGGAAGTTGGATGATGCTTTATGGGCATACCAAACAGCTTATAAGATACCTATTGGAATGTCTCCATATAGGTTGGTCTATGGAAAAACATGTCATCTTCCTGTAGAGATTGAATATAAGGCTTACTGGGCAATCAAGACTTTGAATTACGACTGCAAGAAAGCAGCTGAAAAGAAACTTTTACAGTTAAGTGAATTGGAGGAGTTAAGAGAAATGGCATATGAAAACTCTAGGATTTATAAGGAACGTATAAAGAAGTGGCATGATGCCAAAGTAAAGATTAAGAGTTTTTAAGAAGGAGACTAAGTGTTGCTATTCAACTCCAGACTCAGATTATTTTCAGGAAAGCTCAAGAGCAGATGGTCGGAACCATTTGTAGTGAGCCATGTCTACCTTTATGGAGCTGTGGAAGTTTGCAACACTAGAGGAGAAAAGTTCAAAGTCAATGGGCAAAGACTGAAAATCTACAATGGAGGCATATGGGAGAATTCTCATCAATTGGCCTTTTTGGCCGATTCAATGCTCTGAAGATCATGTTGGTCTAAGCTCATAGATCTAAAAGAGCGCTTCTTGAGGGCTCAACAAAGTTTTTATTTTATATTTTTCTTGTTAATTCATTTAGTTTTTAGTTTTACAATTTCTAATCATAAGTTCTTTAACTTTGTTTTTCAGAGAAAAAGCATGGAAAGATGTTCGGGAGTTACAAGAGAAGGAAAGCTAAAGAATGAAAGGTAAGTATTTTTAATGTGGGAATAAAATTATGATTGTTAGATGTGAGTTTGAGGTGATTTTTAATGTGTTTTATGTGAATGTACATGTTGCGCACTTTGTTGCGCACCCATGTGCTTTGGTCTAGGAAAAAGAAGTGACAAAATGCATTGGAACCAGGGACGGCCATGCCACAATCGAGCATGGCCGTGCCTACTTGAAATTAGGATAGTAAATAAAAGCTAGAACCAGGCACGACCGTACCACCTGTAGGCTCAACTCACATTGCACATTTCTTTCAAATTTCAAATTAGCCAAAATCCAAATTCACAAACCCCCATATTTTCCCACTACCCACAAGTTTCAAAACCTTTCTCATCTTCCTAGACTTAGGGTTTCTCAATCCTTTTTCAAATTCCCAAATTCCCAAATTCTTTTTCAAATTTTTAAAATCTTTTGCACTTCCCAAGTTCTTTAATCAATTCCAACAACCTTTTCCTCTTTCCAATTCACAATTCACTCTTTTCAATACCATAACCCTCTCTATATAAATCTTCCTTTCATTCTCTTCTCTACACACTTTCAACTCATCCTTTCATCTTCCTCTCAAATTTCTCAAGTAAAATTTCTTCTCCTTCACCTTCTCTTAATACTTTCTACATTCTCCTCTCCAACTTCTTCTCAAATCTAAAAATTGTGAACAATACCATGGAAAGGGAACTAAGAAGGAAGATGGTTGCACAAAGAAGACCTAGGAGACGTGGAGGAAGCTCAAGTAATCCAAACCAATAAGAAGAAAGATTGGTAAGACCTTTCCCCCCTAACATTTGATTCGGGCCTGAGGGGCAAAGGAACAAGTTCAATCAATTTATGGCTAGAACATTCATGCCCATAAAATACATGAGTGTGTCCTCCCTTCATAGTGCGGGTTTATTAGATGATGTGAATATGGATGTCTCTAGATTGAGTTGGGAAGCTTTTGTGATAATGCAACACCATACATATGTTGTGCCTACATGTGAATTTTTGTCATCTTTCCACTTTGATAAGAATGAGGCCATGCTAAACTTTAGGCTAGGCAACCAAGATCACACCATTGGCCTCTTTGAACTCAATGATGTTTTTCATTTCTCAAAAGACTAAGATGCTAATATCAATTTTGATATAGATCAATTTTGGAGTGAAATTACTAGCCAAAGACATGTCTTCTATCAACCTAGGTTGGCTAAGGAGTCTAAAATTTGTTCCCATGCTTTGAGATACCTCCATCGGGTCATGTCACACTCCTTATTTCCTAGGAAGGAGGGGGATTCTATAGTCACTACTATGGAATTAAATATCTTATATTGCATGGTAAACAATATCAAATTGGATATATGTCATGTGTTAGCCTCTAAATTCAAAGATGTGGTAACCAAACGAGCGGGGGCAATTAAGATAGGTGGCTTAGTGCTTAGCATTGCAAATTATGTGGGCTTTGATATTGATAATATGCCTTTCGACAAGCTATCGGGTCCTTCTCGTATCGATCTTCCTATGACGAAAGCTGTGGGAATGATTGAAATGGGAAGAAATGGAGTGCCTATACTCATTGGTGATCAACAACAAGCAAGGCAAGAGGAAGACGAGGAAGAAAGTGATTTGTAACAAGTGATGAGTCACCTTAATACTTTAGAGCTTCAAGTGGGTGTCATTGACTCTAATATAGGAGAGCTCACTTCCATGGCATATGAGATGAATTCAAGCTTACATGGTGTTCAACACAATGTCAATATGCTCAATCAAAATCTCATGGCCTACTTTCAAAGTCAAAATTTCTTTCCACCTCCATTCCCTCCTCATGATCAAGGACCACATCAATGAAGATTCAAGAAGTTATGATTGGATAATTGTGTTGTGTTTGCTTTAGTAGTTGTATTTGTTTTAATTTTGTGTTTGCTTTATGTTTGATGTTTTGTGTTAATGTTCATGTATTTTATTTTGTTTAAAGTATTTATACTCTACATTTTCATTGATTAATGTTATGTGATGTGATTTGGTTATGTTAATTCATTTCCCTTTCATTTAGATTGTGCAATATATAGGCAATGTAGTTGGTATCAAGCTCTATAATGCATAAATTTTAACTTCAATGTGCCTATGTTTGAAATCAGGCACGACCATGACATTTTATGGCACAACCGTGCATGATCTAATGTGTTTCAGGTTCTAAAAATTGGAACCAGGCACGGTCGTGCCACTTTCGAGCACAGCCGTGCCACCTGGTTCAGAAAAAAATTGCCCAAAGTAGGCACGGCCGTGCCACTTTCGAGCACGGCCGTGCCACCTGATGATCACTCAACTCGAATTTGTTTTAGTTTATGCATTTAGGATATTGCATACTTTAAGTGTGAGGGAGAAAAAATAAAATTTTTTACGTAAAATTTTGCTATTTTATTTATTTTAATTTCTTGAGGATTTTTAATTCAAGTAGGAAAGTAGTTTTTATCTTTCAATAAAATTTATCTTTTTAATAAAGGATTAGGAGATAGATTGTTCAGTCTTTATAAACTTAGGTTGTTTAGTCCTTGTAAACTTGATATTTTGATCTTTTATTTATAGGCAGAGGACAGTTTTAAATCTCAGAACTTCTACATTCTTTACATTTTTTTCTCTACATCTATATTATCTGCAATTTTTTTTCCTGCTACCTAATGAGCTCGATTAGCATGTTTAGCAATAGCCGAAGGTCTAAAGTAAAAGGGAAGGCACCAATGGAGATAAGACCTAAGCCAATGGATCTCAAGGAGGAGTATGATACTTTCTTCCCTATTTTCTCAAATAAAGAAGGTAAGAGATTTTCTTTTCTTAGTAAAAGAAATGTATGCATGCCTAAATACTTTGATGATTAACTTTTGAAGAGTATTAGAATGCATGATTTTGTGAATGTGTTGTGCAAAAGGCTAGGCTAGTTTAAATTGAAAATAGTAAAGTATGATGTCTTTCTTGAATTGACCATTGAATTCTACACCACTTTAAAAATCAAAGATGAGGAACAAATAATTTTTTTATGTAGATTCTTTAAAAAAGAATACGAGTTTGATTATGATCTCATGACTGAAATTTTTGATTTTTCTGAAGGAGGTATTTGTCATCCTCCCCCTAAATTTAACATGATTGGGTTTTGGGCTGAAATTACTAGAAGGGATAAAATAAGTCATGGAGATATTATAGTTAGTGGTCTAATTGATAGTCACTCATATTTGCTAATGTATAAATTCATAGCACACACCATCTGTGGTAGGAATGAGAGTATAAAGGTTATGTTTGACGAATTATTCTTGATGTGGTGCATGGCTACTAACCGTAGGGTGAATAGTGCATATCTTGTATTTCGTTCTATGTTTCATGTTGTATAGGGATGAAAGGCACTGATGTCTATAGGCCATATTATCACGAGCTTGGCCATACACTTTGTACCAAGAAAGCTCACCATTATTGCACCATTAGAACGTCAAATCTTTAATGAGGATTTTTTTGTCAGAGCTGAGGTGATTACAGATTTTGGAAGGCTAGAAGAGGCAGATAATAGAAAATCCTATCAACTACGTTAAACCACTTTAAGACATGGAGATGTTCCTCTACCTAAGGTGGTAAAGAATTTTGATAACGTTAGTGAAGAGGAAGAAGAAGATGTCAAACCTCAATTAGCTTGTGAGAATACAAGGGTGAATAAGAAGGATGGTAAAGCCAAAGCAAAGAAAAAGAATAGAGCAACAAAAAAAAAAGAGATTTGAGGACAACATTGAAGGAGTCGAGAAGAAGATAGAGGATGTAGCGAATCGAACTAATCAAAGGCTTGGTACCATGATGATATAAGTGATCACCAAGTTTGAAGTTAATGAGACCCTAAGAGACGTAAGGATAGAAAATCTGATAGCTGAAGTAAAGGAACTGAAGCAATTGATCTCTCAAAGCAAAGTAACTAAGCCATCAATGGAGCCTTCCATTGAGACCATCGTTCCAGAGACTTCATCTTCGAATGCATCTGACTAGAAGAGTTTTCTTTCCCTTTTACTTTTCTATTTTTGTTTTTAATTTTGTGGTTTACATTTTAGTTTATTGTTGCATGAATAAGAGACCTTTCACTTGAGTTTTTGAGCCTATTTGTGCTAAGAGTTAGTATCATTAGGTGTGTTTTTCTTGAGTAAGTGTGTTAATCTCCTTTTAATGCTTAGTTTGAATTATTAAGTTAGAGGAATAACTTGTAATTAAGAATTTTTAAATTTTAATGAACTTAATGCATACTCCTTCATTGAATGATTGAAATAGTATGCTTGATAGTTGAGAAAGATATTTGTAGAAGTTTAAAGGTTTCATGTGGTTCATGTATGCATTGGCACTATGTCTGAAATAAAATAAAATAAAAGAATAAGTTTCTTAAGTAAGATGGAGCATAAAATGCACTCGTATATGTACTCCAATACTCTATAAAGGGTATGAGTATCCAAAGGACTTTATTGAGGTATCTACATTGAGTAATATGGAAAGGTGGGAGATAATACAATAGAGAAAGTATAAGGAATAAGTTACGTGCTTGTTAAGTATTATTAATGAAAAAACTACATGAGTATTAGTGTTTCATGTCTACTTTCACTTTTCTTGATTGTTAATCATGCTGTTTCATGAATTCAACGAAGGAGTTTGCTCTTCGCTTGGTAATTGTTATGTTTTTGGTTATGAGTTATTGCTTTGATTTTCAGTTTTTAAACTTTGTATTAAGGGGAGAGTATGATGGTTCCTCAAGTTAAGAACTACTCATGATATTGATTCTTTGCATGAATAGGTTATTCTCTTATTTTTGCTTGAGGATAAGCAAAAGCTCAAGTGTGGGAGTATTTGATGAGTGTGGAAAATACTTATTTTAAGCACTCTATTTTATTACATCTTAAGCTTAGTAGTTGCATTATTAGTTAGTTTTTAGTTAATTTAGTTAGTTTTGTTATTTTGTCTTAATTATTAGGATTTAGTTGTTTTTAGATAATTTCTTTTGAATTTTGTTTTGTAGGATGCATTGGGATGAAGATTGGATC
>CATIWO010652521.1:0-31263 GCA_949673435.1 Macaranga tanarius
TAGCAGGAAGTGTCATTGATTTAATGTTAATTAATATGTGATAAAAGAATAGGAGTATAGTTGGGTTAATGTTAATTAAATATAATTTTGTTGAGTTAATGTTAATTAAAAATAATTGTTTTCTATCACATAAATTAAAAAGTGTTGTTTTGGTGAGCTTGCTTGATGCAAGCTGATAGGTGGGAGTTCGACTCCCACCTTTCGTCTCCACCAAAATCCAAGAAAAAAGTGTTGTTTCCTTGGTGCCCTGTCTGCGTGGGGCTAACACCAGCTAACACCCTTTCCGTGTGGGGTTTAACACCGGATATCCACGGTAGTAGAGCGGGGTTTACTCCCCCCTTCCCCCTCGCTCTCCGAGGAGCCCACAGGGCTTTAAATGACCAAAAAAAAAAAAAATTAAAAATAATTTTTAATATAATAACTTAATTAGAAGGGTGTAGCTTATCTTTTTGATTATTTATAGGAGGGATAAATTTGTCATTTCAATATGTTTTTGTTGACATGACAAGTTATTAGGTTGTAGGTGGGTTCCAATTCTGCCCAGTTAGCACTTCGGTATAGACAATCTCATCAAAAATACTACATTGACTATGAATTTCAAAGTTCAGCAACTTGATTAGAAAAAAAAATGTTGAGACATCAAAATAGCAAATATTAAAAAGTTGAGACATAAAAAAAAAAAAAAAAAGCAAATTTCCCTTATTATTATATGAACAATTCTGAATAGATAGGTGGGCTCAAGTTGACGAAAAAGAGACCTATAGTCCAGTTTTACTTGATTCGACCCAAATAAACTGGACCCAAACCAAAAACATTCCAACCCAAATATCTAGCTCTAATCTAACGTCAAACACTTTCACCAAAATCCGGGTCACACCCGTAAATTCCCGGGCCATCATGTCATCGACATTTCTTTTTACCCACACAAACAACAAAAAGTCCTAAAAACAAACGCGTGTACACAGTAACACAAAACCCTAATGCCTCCACGTCAAACAAAACCGAGGCAGTGCATAACACGCAAAGATATCCGCGCGTAGAAGACCAAAACCTACGGCACCACTCCCTCTTTTCAACGAAAGTAGCCAAGCCAAGTGAAAACCGCCAAAGCTTCAAGCAGAAACGGCGAGCTTCATTCCTTCACTAAAACACGGTACAGTGAACCCAAAAAAAAAAAAAAAAAAAAAACCCTAGAAACCAGAGAGATCATGGACATGCAAAACGATTTCGATAGAATATTGTTTTTTGAGCACGCTCGCAAAACTGCTGAGGCTACTTACTCTAAGAACCCTCTCGATGCTGAGGTTTTGTTTTGTTTTCATTTATTTTGTTTGTGTATGTTTTTAGTTTAAATTAATTTCGTTGTTGTTTGTTTGGTTGCTGAGAAAATTGAGGATTTGATGTTATTTTATTTGTTTTTGAATAGAATTTAACCACGTGGGGTGGAGCTTTGTTGGAGTTAGCTCAGTTTCAGAGCGTTCCAGATTCAAAAAAGATGATATTAGGTTTGATTTATTGTCAAATTTTAATTTATTTTTCTTAAGTTATGGTCTTATTTAGGGTTTATGTGTAATGGTTATGGTTGAATTGATTGATGTAGATGGAATAACGAAGCTGGAGGAGGCATTGTTGATTCAACCAAAGAAACATGATACTCTTTGGTGTTTAGGAAATGCTCATACTTCTTTTGCATTTTTAACCCCTGAGCTAGATGAGGCCAAGGAGTATTTCGATAAAGCTACTATCTGTTTTCAGCAAGCTGTTGATGAGGTAACTTCTTTTTTTTTTTTTTTCTTTTTATTGTGGAAATTTAATGCGAGTATACAGGTGCTTAATTGATTATGCGTGTTTTTTTTTTTTTTTTTTTTTTGTGTGTGATTGTGTGATGAAAGTGGTTTTGTTTTGCTTGTAGGATCCGGAGAATGAACTTTATCGCAAGTCTTTAGAAGTGGCCGATAAGGTACTCGATTATTATTGTTTTGCTATTATCCCGCTTTTGATTAAAATGGGAAAGGCTATTTTTTTTCTTTGTTTGCGAGGTTTATATGTTATTATGTTTAGCTAGAATTTACAAGTGATTTGGGAATTAACTGGAATTTTAGAGGATGCAGCTTGTGAAGTGCTTGACTTGAAATCAACTCTTGAAGTTGATACTATTTTGGGAGTTATGAAGTCTTAATCTATGAGGATTTTTCCTTTTTGGAAAGATATACATACATATGTTTGTATTTTACTACTACGTAGTTGTATAAGTTCATCGAGTTTTCTCTGGCTGTCAGTATATTTATACTTAATGTATTCTTTGAGGTTCTTAGTAGCGTCAGATAACTAAGTGGTAGTAGGGTTTAAAATTTCATCCAATCTTTGCTGGAAATATCACTAGTGATGTGTACAGCCTCTGCTAAAATCTCAGGTGTGTCTAGTGCTGCTGATAGGCTTAGGTATAGACCGATACAGTTATTGTTGGCATCTTGGGTGGAGGAGGAAGACAAATACAGGGAGGGGAGGGGAGAGGATGGGGAAAGGAGTAGGTGGTGGCCATTATTTGACCATTTTGAAGTGGGATATTTAATCCATTTAGAATTTTTTTCTGCTGTGTCTAGGGAATTTATGAGCAATAATTTATTGAGAAGTGTGTGTTTTGGTTATCTTTGGCGGCGAAAGTAATATCTTGAAATTATTTTCTTTCATTCAACTATCTTGTTTTGCTTTGCCTAAAAGAGTTATCTTGCTTTTTTCTTTTTTTTTTTCCTGTTGTGTCTGGGGAATTTATGAGCAATGATTTATTGAGAAGAGTGTTGTGGTTTATAACCCTTGTCTCTTTGGTGGCCAAGTAATATGTTGAAATTGAAATTATTTTCTTTCATTCAACTATCTTGTTTCGCTTCCCTTAAAAGAGTTATCTTTCTTCTTCTTTCTTTCTTTTTTTAAATTTTTTTTTTTTTTAATTTGATTGTATTTGAACATTTCATGGCCTTAGGCTCCAGAAATACATGCGGAGATTCACAAGCGTGGTTTAGGTCAACAGACAATTGGGGCTGCACCTGCTTCTGGACCTTCTACTTCATCAAGTACTAAGGTAACCCATTTTATAATTTAATCCTTAAACGCCAGTTCTCACTTCACTCATTATTGAATTCTTAATTGCTATATAGGGTGCAGGCATAATTCCCTGTATTGTGGTTATAGGCATCTGATCTAATTAATGATTTTTTGCTAATGATATTACTGGCTTGGAGTTTAGTAAAGCTGACACTTTAAAAGGTTGATTTGCATGTTGTTTGGTAGGACTTGGATTAGTTTATGTTGCAGTTGAAACCTTGTTTAAACTATTAGCTGTTTTATGTTGCACTCCTGTGGTTCAGTCAGTGTGCTTTTCTAGTTGTGGTTAAGAAATGATGCTATGAATTTGATTCACTGCTTTTCCATCTAAATTGGATTGGCTTGTGTATGTGCAAATGGTGCATGTCTAGGTCTGCTTATGCATTTTTGATGATGATGAATGATTTTGCAATGTTGTCTAACTTGGTATTATAACACCAGTTGGTGCTTCTATATTGGAAGTTGATTGTTTCATTTCCTTACTTGTTTGTCTCCTTTTCAGACTTCGAAAAAGAAAAAAGACAGTGATCTCAAGTATGACATATTCGGATGGGCGATTTTAGTCGTTGGCATTGTTGCTTGGATTGGATTTGCAAAATCCCAGATGCCTCCAACTCCTCCACCTCCTCCAAGATAAGCAACTGGGTGTGGGTCAGTTCTTAGAGTGCCCATTGGAGTTTTAAGATGAACTATGCAGAGAAACTTTACAAGCAAAAGTGGTGGTCTTTCATCATTGTTTGATTTTTGACTTTTGTAATATTTTCTCTGTGTAAATCGATAAATAAGTTTTAGGCATTATATTTAATATTAAATATTGATTTTTTCCCTGCAACACAGTTGAAGGAGCTGCTCTTTTTGAGTTTACTGCGCATCATACTTGTGCTATTGGTTTCAATTTCTCTTATTCTTTTGTGATGATTTGAAACCTATTGAGTTGATCTTGCTGCTTCTGCTTCTGCTTCTGCTTCTGTGGTATTCGAACCTCGTCTAGTCGGACGCCAGTCCAGCAGATTGAGTATTATGAGAAAGCTCAAAAGGAGTTTGTTCTGATATTTGCAGCATTACTTGCTGTTCGCATTTGCATTAGTTGGGTGTGTGGTTTGCTGTACTATTTTGTGTAGTTTGTTGTGTGCGCTTTACATCGCAATAATGCAAGCAACAATGTATATGCTTTGTATTATCCAAGTCTTGAATATATTGAATTCGACTACAGGGATTTCAGATGTGGTTGACCCCAAGGCCATCGGATTGGAGGAAAAGAATTTCCATGGTTCTAAATTTTAATAAGCATGGCCTGATATTTTAGCTTCTGACGTTGAAATTACCTACCATTGAGAATTTTTTTAGGTTGAGCCATGGTTCAGCATATCACAAATCTTTTGCAGGTGGATTCCATTTGTATCTTTTCGTGTGATCCTCTATTAAAAAAGATGTTTTGCACTTTCTTTTTCCTACCTGCCCCTTAAATCCTCAGCCAGCCAAATTAAGCGTTATTAGTGATTTTTTTTTTTTATATAGAAACGATATTTTAAGTCATGTTTGTTAATTGCAATCATTACTTTTACACTAATTGGGATGTTTTTTTTTTTACTTCATTTAATTTATTCAGTTTGTTTTTGGTTGCAAACTTCAGGGCAATGCTTCAATTTACAGGCACAACTCCATTTGACCTCTAATCCTAAATAATCCAATGAAATTCAAGTTAACTAAATTGAGTTTTATCCAAGAGACCCTGGACTACTGTAAAAAGAAACAACAATAATGATATTTTTAAATTTTTATGTAAATTTCTTAATTTAATATTATAAAAAAATGACCTTTTGCTGTGTAATATTATTATATGGCCTATTAGTACCCAAAAGTACAACTTTTTTGACCTTTTTCGTATATACACCAAACTTTGAAACTTGACAAAACTAACCCAATTTGACATATAATTTACAATTTAGCACAATTTAACTTATTATTTACAATTTTATCACAATTGTAATTTGGTTATAAATTAAAAAATAAAATACATAGGTGACATTTGAAATAAATTAGCTAACACCTATTATTATAATCTCACATTAATATGAAGACTTAAAATTAAGTAAAAAAGAAGAATATAATTTTTACAAATTCAATAAAATTTTTATTTTTATTTTTATTTTTTTATTAAATTATTGAAATTGAAGTCTAACTAACTACTATAATTAGTATTTATATGATAGATGATGTGTGATATGTAATTCATAAAAATAGAGATTAGCTATTTCACCGTAAATGTTATATATTGACTAAATTTTAATTGTGTTAAAATTACAAATAATAAATTAAATTGGACTAATTTTTCCAATTTTTAAAGTTTAGTATAAATTTGTAATCGGTGGAAAATGTGTGATATTTGGCATCGCCTTGTTATATTATAGCTCCAGAGAGCGCCAGTGCCCTCACTCCACAGGACCAAAAAAAAAAGAAAAAATGGCCGATGCTAAACTGTACGGTCGGAGTTCCACTCTGTCACCCTGCTTCTTCTCACCATCCTTAGCTACACCACCGCGCCTTGTGGCTCCGTTCCCAAGCCGCGTGTCCTTCCACTGGCCTAAACCCACTCGCCTTCTTGTCTTAGCTATGGCCGTTAAGCGGAGCCCCAAGCGTCTTAAATACTCGGCTCCTCGTTTCACCAAGGTTTTTTTTTTTTTTTTTTGTCGTTTCTAATACTTGAAAGCACTTGTTTACGCTTTAAACGCAATCGCAATAATAGTTTTCTGTTTTGATTAGCGTAGCGTCTCACTATTCTTTGCCATTTCAATGATTGATCATTATCTTGTTATGCTTTGTTTGGCCTAATAAAATATTGCAGTACAGAGAATTTGAGTCAATTATTGCGCTATCTTTTGATTAAAATTTAGGTACATTTGACTGGAATTTGTGGTTTTATGATGATAATTTTTAGTTTCTATGATTTTACTTTATAGTTTGTTCTCTTGATTTTAAAATTCACAATGATCGTACGAAATGTATGTTTGTTGTATTTAAGAATTGCATTCTGCTCCATTTTGTTTTCGCTATGTTTTGAAGATCTTGTTAATTGTTGTTATGCTTACATTTGGTGTTATTAATGTCAGGAAGATGAGTTGCTTTATGCGGAAGCTGATCCGTCTGGAGCAGACAGCTGGAAGTTAGATCCAGTTGTTGAACTTTTGAAAGAGGGAGCTGTTGGAGTCATTCCTACTGATACTGTGTACGTTGTTGATCGTGTATATCTGAACATCTAGTCTTTGTCATTCTTTAGAGGTTGCCATCAATTTTCATGCTTTTGTTTCTCTAGCAGTGGTTTATTGATAGCATTACCTCTTTGCACATGTTGATTTTAAGTTTCTGGAATTAGGATGATTTTTGATTGCATCGTATGTCTTGAATGCTCTGTTATATCTCCTCTTCTATTCAGTATTTCATCATTTTTTTTTACATGGTGGAAATTTTGTCATTGTAAGTGCAGAATCAGGTTAAGTTTGGTAGATAGAGGTTAATGGCAGATATAGGTCTGAAATTCCAAATGCATGATAGAAGTGGAAAAGGAGTTTGAACTAATGGAAATTTTTGAGAAATATTACTTTTGTTTTCCTCTTCCTGCATCCTCTTTATAACTAAATGATGGTTAGAGTTTAGAGACCCAATTCTCACTCCTCTTGACTTGCATTTTTCATAATTAGATATTGGGTTCAGTATTGTATCCTAGCACTGTGCTTGACTTTTCTTCCTTTGTTGTTAGGTATGCAATAGTTTGTCATCTGAAAAGCCATTCAGCCATAGAGCGTCTGCGTAGGTAGAACATGTTCTTTTCTAGTATAATTGAAGCTTCCAGCTATAAATTACAACTTTCAATCTTAAATTTTTAGGTAACACCTATCTTGTATACTTTCCTTTGCAGGATAAAAAATATAGAACCTTCCAAGGCAAGATATGTTGCTTCTCTTCATGCATCATTGTAATTTGCTTCAGCAGAAGCTTTGGTGTGACACTGAACTGGTCACTATCTGATGCGTGATGCATTTATGTTACCTTGCTCTCTTTTATTGCTACTTATGTGCATTTATAGTTTGTCCAATTATAGTTACAATTGTGTCAGTTATGCAGCCTCTCAGCATTTTATGCCACTCTTTGGGAGACATAGGCATATATACAACTGGGTTCCCTCATGGTGATGGACAAGGACATGCAAATATTTTTCGAGCTGTCAAGCATTGCTTGCCTGGACCTGTAAGTATGGGTTTAATCTAGTTACTAATATTTGGAAGAAATATAAAGTGCCCATTGGAGATAGTCTAAACTCTAAAGGAACAAAGAATATGGCCATAACTTCATCCATGACTGACCATCCATAGGTTTTTTTTTCCACCTTGGATGTGTTGAACCATGGATTAGATATTTCTAATTGCATTTTCCTTGGAAATATTTTCAACTTGAATTTAATGTCCGTCTTGTAATTGTTGCATAATTCCATTTCTGAGTGCAACTCACCCATTTTTGGGTATGCATTTTTTTTTTCTGGCATTAGATATGATGCTAATGAAGTTAGACTCTGTATTGGATGTTCATGGATAGATATAATAGGTTCCTCTTTGAGCCTTAACTTTGCTTCTATGTGACAGTACACATTCATCTTAACTGCAAGTAAAGAATTACCCAAACAGTGTGCGAGGTATGGGACAATAACTGCCAAATATGCTTCAAGGAAAAATGTGGGCGTTCGTATCCCTGATGACGCCATTTGTCAAGCAATACTGGCGAAGATGGATGCACCACTTATATCCACAAGGTGGGTTTGATTTGATGTGCTCGTTTTTTTATTTCATTCTTTGGTGGGGGTGTTTTGGGGCAGGGCAGGGAAGGAGGAAAGGTAGCAGTTCAATGGAAAACAATCTATGTGCATTTGTGTGTGCTTTACAACATTATCATTGATGATGTTGATACCACTAATGCAATGTCTTCCATTACTATGATTTAAACTGAATTGTTGTTTCTTCATGTCAGTGTTAAATGGCCCAAGGACAACGGGTGGATGATAGATCCTGCTATAATAGCTGATACATATGGACCAGAGGTATGTGCTTTTATTTGACAGATTATAAGTCCTGATCATTACCTATGTTTTGCTATAATAATGATGCCAATGCCTGGCAACTTCATTAGCTGCATATGCTTTTAGGTGATTGTTGTCTATCTATGAGAGCTTATGTTATGTGTAGCTTGAGTACTTGCTGGACTTGTTATTGGTGTCTTTAGTATGGTGTTTCACCTATCAGAAAATTTGTTTATGTATAATGCAAGCATATAAACTGAAGAAGAGAAAAAAGAGTAATGTCAATTTGTTTATTCATTTCACCCATTGAATTTTCATTCATTGGCTTCTTGGTGGCTTTGTTGTTTTGATGTGAAGGATTTCTGCTTATCAAACCACTATATGCCAGGATCTTTCTTCATTCTTAAAGAAGTTTGTGTCTATAATTGTGCTACCCATAAGAGCAGTTTAGTTTCTTTCTAATATTCTTGCTTTTAGAAATCCGTGGAAAGTTCAATTACTATTTTGTGTAAAATTTTTGAGGTTAGAAAATAATGCAGCTAAAGTTCAATTGTCTTCTTCTTCTGACCATTGAGCCATGTTTTAATAAATGCAGGGTCTTGATTTTGTTGTTGATGGCGGTGTAAGGGTGGCCGATCCGTCCACTGTTGTTGACATGACCAGAGTGCCTCCAAAAATTATACGGCAAGGGAAGGTAACAGTATTTCCACCATGGAGGTTTTTCACTATTTTTTAAAAATTAATTTAATATCTTGTTGTATTCTATGAAGTAGCATTTGAATTGAATAGCACTCTGTGCATTTTGCCTTATTAACCCCAACCTCCCAAAATAAAAGAAAGCATGGATTTCTGCTTTTTTAAAGTTGTTAAAAAATCACCTTCACTAATATGGATGTTATATCAACATACTCATTTTGAAGTGAATATATTGACAGCGCTGTTGGATTACTGATGCTTTTATTGCTCAACAAAATATTGATTTCATCTTGGGTTATACTGGCCAGGGACCAAAATTAAACTGGATGGTAGCAGAAGATGATAATGAATCTTCATGGCATGCTGAAGACCTCATCCCTTCTGCAACTTAAACCAGAAAACTTTGTATAGAAACACGTTTCAAATACTCCCAGAAATGGGCACCTCATTGCTTATGCTGAAGAGATAGTTTTTTGATGGGAGATTTGGCAGTTTTCCCATAGCATCCACATCTTTTGTAAATGTCCTAGTGAAGAAATGACTATGGTAAACAATAGCAGAATACTACTACTAATGAGGGAGCTTGTGGTTAAAGGCTTGAAGCCACATCTGAAGTAAGGAGTTTGTCCGAGCAATTTGTACATAGATTACTTGATTATCTCCAATCAAATTGCATCATTGATTGATAACTCTTGGTGTGGTTATGCCATGAATTGCTTCTATCCGATCCTGAAACTGCTGTATGCCACTGGTTTTTGAACCATCATATCACCCATCTATCGGGTTCTTCTGCCACAGGTTTAGGTCATCTGTACAGAAGTCTTGGTACGATTCTAGCATTTCATGTTGTACCTACGGACTTAAAGCGAACCTTTAAGACTACGTCAAAGGTGAAATTATAGATAAAAAGGGGTAATGTGGGGAGAGCCAGTGTCTTAAATAATTTTTTAGATGGATGTGGAGATAATCCAAATCTTTGGTAGTTTAATTTTTGTCATTTTGAAGATCACATTAAATGTTAAGTTGCATTTTGATGTCAAACGTTAAATAGGATGCATGGATCGATGGATAGAGGACCACATTTTTTTTTTTTGTCCAATCATTAATTTCGAGTCATAAGATCGTGGGGTCACCAATCAAGCTGTGAATCTGCAATTTTATCAGGTATTGACATTGCATGATATGAGGCCAAATAGCAATAGCCTTGCTGACTGCATCGATAACCTTTTTCTTGTAGTTGTACAATTCAATGCATTTAATCTGTCCTTCAGAAATTATTCAATGCCTAAAACCTTTGCTTTTAATGCATTTTGTACCTTTTCTCAGATTCTTATCTGCTCCATACACAAACCCCAAATTGCATATACTAATTCTTTATCACTTCAAAATTATGCACCAATAAAGAATACAAACAAATGTTCAAAAAAATAAAGAATACAAACAAAGATTCAAAGATTCAAACTATCTTTTGAATTTTCAACTACCCTTTCCTGTTTCTACTACATCCATTAACTCTTTAACTACTAGATTTTTCTTTGACTGTAACTTGTGTAAGCAAGCAAAGAAGATAATGCTTGCTTTTGCTCCAAATGCCCATTTCAACTGCAGCCAATAACTGTACATTTTCCCTTATTTTATCTGTTCAAGCAAACTGGGAAGGCAAAAAACATCTGAGTTAAAAAGATTAAAAAAAAAAAAAAAAAAGATTTTTAGCTGGATATGGTAGTTGATGAAGAATGTGAGCATCTTTAAAGAAGCAGTTATTACACACTGACAATAATAGCTATGGTAGTTGCCTTCGATTTTTCCTAGTTTCTCCAACATAATAAATTCATAATCAAACATTACACTGGGAAATTCAAGTTGCCTTGTTAAGTTTCAGCTACTGCACTTTCAACATTTTTAAAAAAAATAGAGAGAACAGCTTATCCTTTTTCTTCTCCCTGAACTTTCTTTTGCCTAAATGTTAAGTAGATGAACCTATGGCAGCTCCTGAAATGGGAATTATAGTGTTCTTTATACTAGTTTTTTGTATTTCAGTAATGGCAGTAGGTGCATTAGACTCAACTGAGTCATCACCACTTATCATTCTCATGCATGGAGCTCCTCCAAAACATTCAAGGTCTACTAATGCCGTTTTTCTCTACTCAGTACAAAGGCCAGATGGTACTAGTGCTTGCAAGAACAATGGCTGCTCTATTTCTTGCGAGGTGAATCTCCTCTTCTCCTCAACTGGGTGGTCTCTTGAATCTCTTCAAGCTCATAAGAATTTTTTTTTTCAACATAATATAGTACTGCAGCACTATGAAACTTTAGCGGCTAAATTTGAAATAGTTAAAGTTTACTAGCCTCATGATCATATGGAAAAAATTAGCTTTATTTTAATGTTTCTTTATATATCTTATTATTTTGATTGTCAAGAATATGTATGATGCAATAGGAATTCTTGAAACTCTGAACAGATTGATGGCCATATTTTGAGTTCATGTCCAGCTGATTCCATAGAATTGAAGAACTTAACTGCAAATCATGAACACAATTTTCTTCTTAATGTGACAACTTATAATGGGGAGAGAAACACATCATCTTATTCTTGGTTTATTGGTTAGTACTAACTCAAAACACTTCCTGCTTTGTTGACTTCTATGGCAATGGCAATTCTGAAGTAGAATTCTCCATTATTTTTCAGATACAATTCCACCAACTGCAACAATATTTTGTGAGAAGAATTACACAAATGCTCAAAAAGTAGCCATCGATGTTACATTTAGTGAAGCTTGCACAGGACTGGGTGGATTCAAATGCATCAACTCATCAAACTGTGATGTAAGTGGCTAATTTCTTGATCAAAATACTATTATCGGTATGCTCTTACCATGTTCTGCGTGCAGGGAAGATAATAATGTCTTGCATTGTAGATTGAAATTGCAGAAGAAGGATGCTAATTAGATGAACTTCAAGACATGGTTCTGTTTTTTGTAGGTGCTGTTAGATGGTCCAGCATATGTTCAAGCTTCTTCACTGCACATTATCAAACCTTACATGAAATATAGGCTTGACATAATTCTTTCATCGACGAGCACGTATGAGCGAATAATAGTTAGAATGGCAGATAGCTTTTGTACAGATAAGGCTGGAAACAATTTTAAGAGGACTAATGGTTCCATTGTAGTTATTCACTTTGGTGAGTTACTATATCATTTTAATTTTGTTAGATTATTGAATCAATTGTTTTATACATGGACCCTTCTGTTATTCTTTGTTACTTCATCTGTTGTCTTAGATAGAAGACCAGTACTAGTTGATTTATGGATGCCAGTTTCATCATATGAGTTAGAGATCCATGGATTCCCAAGAACTGTTCTAGCAACCAACAAACTGGAGGACCTGAAGATTTTCATGGATTTCAGCATCCCCATTATGAATTCAACAGAACAACTCCTTAATGCTATGCGTGTGAATTCGGGTAATATAATACCTGTTTTTAGTGAAAATCATAGCAATCGCAAATTTGTTTTCCAAGTAAGCAGCCTACTTCAACTTGAATGATATTGACACCAGAACTGCACCTTTTTGTTTTATTGATAGATGATAGAGATGATGCATTTTAAATTTGTAGCTCAAGAACATATCAGAGACTGAAATCATCACAGTTGAACTAGATGCTGGCTTAGTAAGTGGCAGGACCGGCACTCCTGTCTCACCTGTTGCAGCACTTACAGTACTATTTGGTATGTAATTTCACAGCTCATGTTTTCTTGATCAGTTTTTCTTATCTTTCTGCTTAATAGCTTGACTAATTTACTCATGTTCATCTCAGATTCCACAAAGCCTAAGGTAGGGCTAAGCACCAACTCACCAAATGTGACAAAGGCATCAGACATCAATGTAGTAGTTGAGTTTACAAAGCCAGTTTTTGGATTTGAGGCGTCCATTGTAAAAGTAGAAGGAGGGAAACTTACAAGGCAGGTGAATAGGCGGCTCTGAAATCTGTTCTTACCATAGTTCACAAGTAAACACATAATGGGGTTTTTTTCAAATGCATAAACATACAAGATTAGCAAAACAGTTTGAAAAGCAGCTTAAATACATTGACTTTCACTTCATATAGGTTCCGCGAACATTCAAGAGCTCTTTATTCGTTCACTGTCCTTGCTGTAACCCTGGACATGGTCTTCATCAGTATTCCTGAAGGAAAAGTAAATGACATTTCAGGAAATCAAAATTTAGCTTCTAACCAACTTGAAGTGAAGCACTGTAAGAATGTTATGCCATTTCATTCTTGGCCTTATTGTTCTGTCATAATAACATTCTGCTTTTGATTCTTGAGAGGACAAAAGACTCAATCCCTGCAATATCAATGGCACTACACTCCTTTGTAACTGCTGGATTATTAGCAACATCACTAGCAGCTGCCACACTCACCATTTCCTCTGCGAATCTTGGTGCAATAGGCACTCTTGCCTCAGTTACCACCAATAATGTTGCTTCGACCCCGTCAGTGAATCTACATGTAAGTATGCAACTTTATGCAGCATGTCATTTATGCTTGGTGGACAGATAATTGTAAATCTGTAAATGTTTGAGAAATCTGTAAATATTTCTCGTCGTAGGGACTGTACGGGCACCTTCAAGTGTTTGTCCTCTCGGATTGGTTCTCAACAAACCATCCAATTGAATATTCAGAGACAACAAAAGGTCTGAGATGGCTCATACCTCGTCAAAAGCTACCATGGAAGAAGGATGGCATTTCAACCTGGCCTAACCATGTTTATTTGGCCGAAAAAAATTTCTACAGATTCCCACATGGATTTCCCCATCATACAAGAGCTAATCCTTGGTTTGATCTAAATTTAAATGATTCTTCTAATGTACAACAACAACTACCAATTCCTGATAAAACACCCCCAAGCTTTTCCTGGCTTCATGAACACAATATAAGCATGATAAGTTCTCCATATGGGCAACCTCTAGGTTCCAGAGAGTATTTCAGTTATTTCTTGGTTGGTATCTGTTATCTAGCATCTACAGTTAAGTTACTATCATGATTTCTTATAATATGTATATATTTATTTGTCCTGCAGAGAGGAGAGCCTTTGTCTGCTAACAATGTCGTAAAGCGAATGGTGAATTACAAAGGGTAGCATCAGAATCATTTTGCATATATTTTCTGAGAAAAGAAAGGAGCATATGCTCAAAACAAGGAATTCATACAGTAACATTCATGATATTGTTTCGGCTACAGGTGGGAAGACTTGGAGATGAACTTGTTCTGGCTTGCAATAGGAGGAGGAAGCTTGCTAATGGTTCATATTCTAATCTTGCTTTTCCTGAGGTGGAGAATAGGAGCATCATCAACTCATGGGATGCTTTCAGTTCCTAGGTTTGAGCTTTTCCTTCTGCTTCTCGCATTACCCTGTATCTCTCAGGCATCAGCATTTGTTATGAGAGGTAATAAATTACAAATATATGCTTTCTGAATTGACTGAAAATTCCAGGGAGTTTAAAGAACTGAGAAAACATGTAAAATTTGCAGGCGGCACAATGTGGGGTATTGTAACTGGTGCTTTGTTGCTGGTCATTCCATCAGCATTTATTTTATCAGTTTGTGTTTTTCTTGTAGTCGCCATCTTCCCTGGTAGTTTTGCCCAGTATAAAGAGATAAGGCATGTAGATATAACAGAATCATGGTATACCAAGCTATGGCAACTCTTTGTTGGTAGGCCATCAATTGGGAAATGGTTTTTCAGGGAAAGGCTGCCTTCATCTTTCCTTCCAAGCTTTGGAATTTTCTTCGAGGATCGAAAGGGTCCTCCATTATTTGTCTTTGTTGATCAGAATGACCCTAACACCATAAGTAAGTGGACTGAAAGTGGCCACAGTGGGATAGGAAGAATGAGGGCTTTAAGCTCAGATGAAAGCAATGAAGAAGTCAAGTCACCTTTGGGAAGGAGAATCTTAGGTTGTGCTAGATCATCCTATATAGTTCTTGACATTTTAAGAAGAGTCAGCTTGGGAATATTATCCGGGGCTCAATCTTCTCAAGCATCAAAGGAGAGCCTTTTTGCATTGGCGATCACATTAGTGCAGTTAATTTTCCTGTTTACTCTCAAGCCATACATCAGAAGGGGGGTTCAGTTGGCAGAAAGTATTTCTTTGTTGTGTGAAGTAGGCATTTTCGGTCTATCCATCGCTATGAGTCATTTAAATCCATTAGAAGCAAGGAGTAGAGGATATATAATGCTGGCTCTCCTCTTCCTGACTTTTATTGTGCAAATTATAAACGAATGGTATGCGCTGATAATATGCATTTTAAGACTCTCTAGGCCTAAGAGAAACTCTTTCAGGCTTGGATTGAAGTTTGCTGCTAAAGGTCTCGTATTGCCTTTACTTCCAAGGAAGCATTGGTCAAGAATCATACCTAGTTCTTCCCAACCAAAAACAGGCCTATCCGCCATCCCACCACTAAACCCAGAAACAGAATTTGCGAGAAGGGATACAACAGCAGCACCAAATGTAGAACCTTATAGTGCCATGACAGCAACAGTTGTTCCTGTTCTAAGTCCTGGTTCACCAGCAGGCCTGGATATTACTCAGAGAACAGATTCCACAACTGCAGAAGCAATTCTTACTGGGCAGAGAGCAGAAGGAAAAAGATTTGAATTTGAGCGAAAGAATGAGCTGAAGAAGCTGAGGGAGTTGGCGAAGGCTAGTTTCGCTAGTGTTTCGAAGAGCAAGGAAGGTAGGAGTACAACAAGCTACAGTTATGTAGAGCAAGATTTCTCTCCTGAGCATCTCAAAGCCTCCACTTCTAAAACTAGAGAGTGATGTAAAAATTTAGAACCTGAGTAATGACATCTACGTATATTATTTCTTCTTACTGCTGTAAACATCAACACAATCTTGTTCATTAATATCATGTAATGATTTAAGTATCCTCTCTGAAAATTCACATGAACTTGTAGAGAAACCTTGTTGCTGCTTTATTTATTTATTTATTTTTGTGAAAGCATTGTGTATTTGAGTTTACATGCCAGCATCAACAAAAGGCATTAAATCAATAGCCTAACATTCAAAAGGCTGTGCTTTATGATATGGGTGCTGATGGACGTCGCAACTTGCGACGTCCATCGCAATATGGGGGGACGAAAATGCCCCCCATTTAACAGGGGGCATTTGTAATTTTTTTTTTTTTTTTTTTTTGGGTAGTATGGACATTGGCGTCGCACTTGCGAGGCACTGTAGCGTCGCAAGTTGCGAGCCAATGATTTCCCATTTAGTAAATAACCCTATAAACTGCTTCCTTTATATCTGCCTACACACATATATATGTATCCATTTCTCTAACATTAGCCAGTAGCAACAACAGTAGAAAAGCTACATAAAATGGATCCTTATGCATTCCTCAGAATTTCAAGAAACCCAGATGGCTCACTCCACAGGAACCCTCCTTTTCCAGAGGTACCACCAGCAGACCAACCCATCCCTGATTCCACCATACCCCAACTCGCTCTCTCTAAAGACATCCCTCTCAATCCACACAACAAAACCTATATTCGTCTCTTTTGCCCTCTCCACCCTCCACCACACACCAAGTTACCTGTCATAATTTTTTTCCATGGAGGTGGCTTTATCCTCTACTCTCCTGCCTCTGTTATCTTCCACGAATCTTGCAGTCGCGTGGCTTCCCTCATCCCTGCCTTGGTCCTCTCTGTCCACTATCGCCTTGCGCCTGAATACCGACTCCCTGCTGCATATGACGACGCCATGGATGCGATTAAGTGGGTCAAAGATCAAGCAGAGAGGAGTGTTAGTAATGGTGTTTGTGATCCTTGGTTGAGAGATTATGCAGATTTCTCAAAGTGTTTCTTGATGGGTAGCAGTTCAGGTGGCAATATAGTTTACCATGCAGGTCTACGTGCAGCAGATATTGATCTTTCTTCGGTAATAATCAGAGGGCTTATAATGAACGTGCCCTATTTCAGTGGGGTCGAGAGGACTGACTCTGAGATGAGATTGATGAATGACAGGATCTTGCCTTTGGCAGCCAACGATTTGATGTGGTCACTTGCATTGCCTGAGGATGTTGATCGTGATCATGAGTATTGTAATCCGATGGTTACAGGTTCAAATGATGAGAAGATTGGACGGCTGCCGATGTGTTATATTAGAGGTTATGGTGGGGATCCGTTGTACGATAAGCAGAAGGAGTTTGCAAAGAAGCTTGAATCAAATGGTGTGAAAGTAAAGTCAAGTTTTACGGAAGATGGTTTTCATGCTGTGGAGCTGTTCGATCCTTCAAAGGCAAAATCTTTCTATGATGAGGTTAAGGTTTTTATTATTAATTTATGTGCATGTTAGTGTATGGCCTAGCTAAAACCATCGTTTAATTTTAACTGTTTGGCCTTAATTTTTAGTTGGGTTTGTTTTCATATGAAACTTAGGCTTTGGCAATAAATAAAGACGGAGAGAGTATCGATGAGAATAGTAAAGAATAAAGTGATAATTTTTCTGTAAAAATATTTTGAGATATATGGTTCGAATTCTATTTTTATTGAAAGGGAGAGCTACCTCTATTTTTGAAGTCTATTAATATTTAGATTCTATAATTTTTTTATTAATAAATAAATAAAGATCGAGAGTTTTTTTTTTTTTTGGTCCGGACCGATAGTACTATTTTGTAGAGACTTGATGATATATAGAGCCACATATAAGCCATATTCAATTAAGAAAAAGATTGGTGTCTCTTAGAGAGACATAAATAGTGTTGTCTCTCTAATAGTGAAATTTTCAAACTAATCTTCACTCATTTCAAATGCCCCATGCTTTGGTGATAGACAACACTATTCATGTCTCTTAAAGAGACATGTATCATTACCCATTCAATTATTCATTGACGTGAGCATTTATTGTCTTAACCTGCCAATTCATGCTAATTTATTGCATGCTTTTAGCCTTCATCAATTTTCTTAGATTTCATATATATAATTGACATTTTAATTTGGGATGTAGAACTTGTTTTTTTTTTTTTTTTTTTTTTTTTTGAAACATGGGATGTAGAACTTGTTGGTTCTCCATGGGCTATTGCTTTTGATCGATAATTTGTTTATAGAATTTATTAATTGCTAATTTGTCGATTTCCTTTCTATCTGATCGCCATACATCTATTAACATTTCTAGCGACACTGATGGAAACCATCGTGGCTAATATGTGGAATTACTTCTCGCTAGGAATTTTTGACCTTTGCTGACCCATTTCTGTCGCTAGAAGAATACCGACAAAAAAGTTGCGGTGCTAAGGATAACATCATGCATGAAAATTTATTGGAAGGTCTACTTGATTTTTAAATTTTTAGACGCTGTGTAATTTCTTTTTTTTATTTTATTTTAATTTCCATTCGAAACAAATATTGAATGGCCCATGTCATCGAGGGACCTACATATATAGAAGGTTGCTCAAACACACATTGCTAGTAAGATCAAATATTAATTATAAGGGAAAAGGTCGGTCTCGCTTAACAGTCCATCTCTTGGGAAGGATAATTTCTATTTTGTTCTTTCCGAATTATAATAATTATAATATAAAAAATAAAAAAATAAAATTATAATATAAAAGTGTGTAAATTATAATACGATATACGATGAGTTTATCCAGTTCTTTTTTAAATTTTAAATTTTGTCAATTTAATTAATTAAAATAACTAATTTTTAATTATTATATAATTTTTTATATTTTAATATTAGTAGGGATAAAATAGTAATTTAGACAAAAAAAATTTTGTCATTTTCTTGTGAGAGACGAAGTGTTGATGTCTCTCACAGAGATTACTGTCAGTATTCTAATTATAATTAGATCAATCACTACATATCATGTCAATGTTGCCTCCTTGTCTTTGTAAACTCATTTTTCTTCAACTTCAGTTCGAAGTCATCTTTAATTTCCCAACCTTTTCAATTGAAAAGATAATCAATTTAGCCCCATAAAAAAATTCATTTTCTCATTGGTTAATCTCAAGATACTTATATACAACAAGAGTAATGTTATTTATTGTGACCTGCATTGGCTTGTCGCATAAAATTACAGAAAAAATTCCTCAAAATTTTTATCCCCTTATAATTAGGTGGCAAAATTATAATTATATTTTTTTAAAAATTTTTTTATGGATCTCAATGTTGCGACATGTGATACCTATCAGCATCCATATAACAAAAGGAAGAACGCATTTTATGTATTTTGATCCACCAATACCATTACTATTGGAATACAATTAGCTTAACGTCAAATTTATCATAAGTTCATAACTGCATTCTATGAGCCACCCAAAACTAAGAAAAAAAATAGCCACCCAAAAGTAAGAAACAAAAATGCCTTTCTTTTCCCCTAGCCATTTTAATACTCTCTTCATTCTATTTCAACTGTCGTTTTAGAAAATAAAATTTGTTCCACTTCAAATGACGTTTTAAGATTATCAATAAAAAATAAATGTTTCTTTCCAACTTTACCATTTTATTAGTTTTAGAGTAAATCTTGGTTTTATCTAGTCTTTTTAAGATTAGAGTAGTTGTAATTAATAACTTTTAGTTTTTATAAAAGAGGGTAATGTAGTCATTTGCACCTATAATTATGTCTATTATTAATTTTTGTGAAACAACCTTAAACGACAGTTGTAATGGAGATGGAGTAGTAAATAATTAATAATAATCTTCTTTTTTTTTTTTTAAATTAAGCAATAAAATAAAAAGAAAGAGCCATGTTATCCCAATTTTTCTGGTCCTGAATGAATGATGTCCGAAATAGATTACTAATTATAAGGAAAAATTCGTCAAAAGTTGTCAAAAATAGTTCACATTCCCAAAGTGAACACCAATTAAGTCCCACGTTAATTTTGTGCCGTCCAAAGTAAATTACGTACGTACACATATATACGAAACACCTTCAATAAAAAAAAGGCAAAAAGAGAGCTGGCTAATTAATTTCATTAATCTATTTTCTCCTATTATTGTTCTCTCTTCTTCACACAGCATCAACAATGTCGAAATTTGATCCATACGAGTACATTAGCCTCAAGCCCAACGGTGATGGCACCTATACTCGCCTTCTCAACTTCCCACCTGCAAAGATCAACGATGACCCTTCTACTGGAAATCCTGTTCTCTCCAAAGATGTCACTATTAACAGTGAAAAGGGCACCAAAATCCGCCTCTATCTTCCTATCAAATGCACTTCTAATCACAAACGTCTTCCCATTGTAATTTACTTCCATGGCTGTACCTGGGTTCAGTTTTCAGCTGATAACTCTGCCATTCATCTTGAACGTCAATGGACTGCAGGCATAATTCCTGCAATTGTCATTCTTGTCAACTATAGACTTGCACCTGAAAACCCCCTCCCCTGCCAATACGAAGAAGGGGAGGACACGATTCTTTGGATTAAAAAACAAGTTGAAGTTCCAAATGGCGATCCATGGATCAAGAATTACGGAGACGTATCAAAATGCTTCATTTCTGGCTCTGGAAATGGAGGAAATATGGTGTTTCACTCTGCTTTAAGAGTTATGGGAATGGACCTCAACCCGTTAAAGATTATCGGGTTAATCATGAATCAACCATTGTTTGGTGGGGAGAAAAGAACAGATTCAGAGATTCGTTTTGCTACGGATCAAATCATACCTTTGCCTGCACTAGACTTAGTATGGGGACTAGCATTGCCTAAAGGTGCGAATCGTGATCATTCATACTGTAATCCAATGTCGGATGGACCGCATAAAGAGAAGATAAAGCTTTTGCCTGCATGTTTAGTACTTGGTTTTGGAATGGATCCATTGATAGACAGGCAACAAGAATTTGTGCAGATGCTACTGAAAAATGGAGTTAAAGTTATTGCTCATTTTGACGAGTTTGGGTTCCACAGGATTGACATTGTTGATCCTAAAATACGTGCTATATTGTTAAACATTATTAAGCATTTTATCCATTCACAAATTGCTTTTACAACTGCAAATGGTCATCTAGACACAGGTGAAGATGGTGATCGTCATACATCTAATCGAACAGATCAGTAATATATATATGTGGCGAGAAAGGATTTTAACGTATTAAATCATGAAGAATATGGAAGAAGATAAGCAGATGGCTAAATTTATATCTGCTTTCAGTTCTAAGATGATTTTCCCCCCTTTTATTCCAACAATTTTAGCACTCTTTGCTTGATGTCATTGAAGTTAGTCTTTGTTCTGTGATTTTTTTTTGATTCATTTAACGTGATTGTGTTTATTAGGACTCAAATTTGAGACTTTAATTTAAGTGAGTTGATCCCAATAGTTATTAATTTTATTATGTGATATTATTTATATGCATGTGAAGCTATAAATAAAAATGTTAGTATTTTTTTTAGTGAAAATATATTTACATATGTGTAAAACCACTGGATTGTATTCATTTAATAATTTATATTTTTTTAAATTTTATTATTTATTTCCTTATTAAAATTTTTATTTTCTCACTCATTAATGAATTTCTTGTTTAGTCATATCTTTATTAGATTTTGCTATTTATTCTCCACAAACTACACGTTTGTCACTTAAGGGTGAATAGCCTAGTTGCATTAGCTTTCTTCGGAACATTAACAGGTCAAAAGTTTAATTATTGTCAATCCTCACCTTCTCTCCCAAATTAAAAAAAAAAAAAAAAAAAAACTACACTTTTGTCATATTCATGAAATATTTTCTATATAATTTATTGTTTTTATAATACTGTACAATATAATTATTTTTTGCACGGTAAGAAAAGCAATGCTTAATTTTCATTAAATAATAATAATATTAGTCCATAGGATATTAAAATATAAAAAAAAATGATAGACCTCTAAATATCAAGAAAAATTATATGACTGTTAGTTAAAAAGCATATAACCCATCATACATTTTTGTACTCACCAATCACATATAAATTAATTTCATTACTATAAGTTTATGTTATATTATTGCTTTATACCAAAATAGTTATGATATTAATTTATTACGTAATAAAGTGTTAGAAAAATGATATCATAAACTTTTTAAATGTCAAAAAATAAAAATAAAAACCTTTATAGAGAAAAAAATCTAATCACGTGCATACATTTTTTGTGCTTATTTTTTTTTTTTAAAGAAAAAAAATATACCATATGTACTTGCACAAGTTAGCATTTACAATTTTTTTTTTTTTTTAACAACGATGAAAATTTTCATTGAGTGAAAACTAATTATAACTAGATAAATTGCTCGGCCAATTTATGTGAGGTTCAATACCACCGCACAAAGAACTATGTTTTGAGGGCCTAACCGAAATTTCAAAATTTCAGACTTTGGATTATTAATTTTTTTTTTTTTTTTATTTGAAGGAAAGAAATATATTATTGATCAAAAGACAAACTCTCCTCAAGAAGAAGAGAAGGTTGTGTGAATACATTGGGGCAAGCATAGAAGAGGGCTGCTCTTGCAAGAGCGTGAGCACAACCATTAGCATGCCTCATTACATGATTTACAGATAAATCATTTCTCAGATTGCACATTGAAATACAATCATCAATCAACATACCAAACTCACTATTATCAAACTCTGCTGATCTTAATGCATTAACCACTGCTAATGCATCAATTTCAAACTGCACATTCCTTACTTGAAGCTCAATGCACCATAAAATTGCTTCTCGCAGTCCAAGACATTCAGCTTCCCGACCCGTTGTTACTCCAGGCAAACAGAACCAACGACCTCTATTACGATACGAGAACTTTGGATTATTAATTCATTTATGATTATTGATTATTTTTTTTTTTAACTAGTAGTATTCAGAGTTTAGAGTCTCCTAATAACTACTTAACATAATTGTATGATTCTAATTTGAGACTTAACTTAAACCTTCTTTACGGTAATTGAATCAAAATTTCAGTAATTTCTCTCCAAAACTTGCTTGCCAATAACTTAATCATATGACAAATTCTTTTATGGTGTTTAAAAGGGTACGACCCAATTGCTCATCCTCACAGTCAATGATATGAAACCCTTCATCATGGAACCACGATTGGACATCCACTCCAGAGTTCATCATCATGCTAGCCAATTCTTGCGTCCTCTCATGCATAATGTCTCCGCAGAAACCAATCATCAAACACCTCTCCAACATACCCATCTGCTTCTTCTGCGAATTATCTACTGTTGGATTACAATACGGATGATCTCTATCTGTACCGATAGGCAAAGATAATTCCCATATTAGATCCACTACGGGTAATGGCAAATGGGGACCATCAGCAAATTTGAGTTCCGATAACTTCCTCTCATTCCCTCCAAACATGGGTTGGTTCAACACCAACCCAGAAATCTTTAACGGTTTTAGATCCAAATATGAAGCTTTTAAAGCTGCGTGAAACGCTATATTCCCACCGCCACCTCGTCCGCATATATAGCACCTTGAGAAATCTCCATAATCTTTTAGCCACGGTTCGCCATTTTGATCCAAACCTGTTGCTTTACCCAAAGAATTGCGTCCATTGCATCTTCATATTGAGCTGGAAGCCGATTCCCTGGAGCGAGACGGTAATCTAAAGAAACGACAATTGCAGGAATTTCGCTTGCAAATTCAGAACAATCGTGGTGAGGCTCTTTAGCAGCGGCAGTATAGAGTATAAAGCCACCGTCGTGGAAGTAGATAATTATAGGAAGCCGGGCTATGGTGTTGTCGTTAGAAGGTAATCTAGTGGGCCTGTAAATGCGTACCCATGTTTTGTTTTTGGCATTTAGCGACAAATCTTTGCTGACGAAAGTGTCCACAGTGGTCGCCTCCGGATTTGCTTCTATAGTGGGAACGTTTAGCGACCGAGTGATGGTTCCGTCGCTATTGGGAGTAATATGGAGAATTGGAGATGCTCATATGGGTTAATTTGGAGCACGGTTGTGGCTTTAGCGGCGGTTAGATAGGACTGTGACAGTATCGAATTCTTATGCAGCAGTGAGTTTAGAGGAGCTTCAGCCATTTTTTTTTTGTCCTTAATCTTATTTGTTAAAGGAAATAGTTTGTATACTAAAATGAATATATCAATGAAGAGCCGAAAGAGTTGGAAATGGATGTTTGAAAATGCTTGTAGCCAATAAGATTGGAGTAGGGAATGTGGGCTTTTCTAATTTTGCTGACATCTTCTAGTGGTTTTGCTGTCAAGTTTTGGATTTGAACAAATATTTATGTGGCTTTGATGATCGGCATCTAATTTATCAATAGAATTTTGAGGTGACAGTGAATGGATCATATAACACCACTAGTTTTTGCTTTAAAAAATCAATTAGAATATTGCTGTTTTATCGCTGAAATTCTTTGACAAAGTAGAATCATTTAGATTTTTTATTTTTATTTAGTTATATACAACAAATTAGAGTATTATTAATAGTTTTAAATTAAAATATTAATTGTGGAATACGTATACATACTCTTTTATAAAATTATAATAATTTTGCGAAAGAATATGTACTAATTCTGATTATGTGTGTTTTCTAAAATATGTCACAAATAAAAAGTGATAATTTTATTTATATATTTGATTATATTTTTTTATTAATAAAAACATCATAAAAGTATGATAAACTACATGTAGAAATTAATTTTATAATTTTTGAAGTTTTCTCACATTATGATTTTTTTTAGAAGGATGATAATTTTTTATACATATGTAGAAGTAAAAAGTTATAACAAAAGCCAATTAGGGGTGGTCTGATTGGTATTCTCACTTGTGAGAATTGGGAAGGTCTCAAGTTCGAGCTTCCACAGTCACCATCTACCAATATTGGTGGGAGTTATTCCTATTATGAAGGGATGACTACCCCTCTTATGTAGTCCGCGGTTCATTGGACCTCACCGTATATATAAAAAAAAAAGCTATAACAAAATAAAAGTTAAATTTTGTAGGGTTTAAAAAGAGATGAAAATAATTGGTTTGTTGTGTGTATGGGCCCAAAAAGATTCCCATTTGTGGATTCCACTGTATAATTATGGTGGCCAGTTCGTGTAATTAACAGTTCATGGGGCATCTAACAACAATTACTTTGGAATTTTAGGAAGCTAAGAAGTAAGAGCACACCACCTTCGACTTTATCGCTACTCCTTCTATGCTAAGTAACATTGACAGTGACAGCTGACATTGTTTCCGCACTATTGTGGATGTTCCACTTACCAAAGTTACCCTCAATTGAAGCTAAAAATTACTAACATCCCCTGTGATCACATGCATCACCCTTTCCAACTACAAGGTGCGAACCCTTTTCTTAGCCGTTGGATATAAGTCAGACATATGACCTACGAATCTAAATCTTGATCAAATCCTGTGTCCGACAGAATTAGGTACGAGTAAATCATACTGAAATATTTTACCGATAGTGTTTGGAAGACGTGGACTAAACGCAGTTTCATCGGGTCTTCTCGTATATGTGTCAATGTGTGTATATTTCAGTGAAAAACCTCGCCGAAAACCCACACTAATATGACTGGTGGTGGAGGTAACGCGCCACCGATGCAACCGGCGGCTAATGGCGGAGAATATCTGCTCTCTTTGCTTCAAAGAAGTAACCATCAGCCACAAACACCACTTCCACCACCGCCGCAGCCGCCACAACAACAACAACAACCTCAATTCCCTATTCCAATTCCAATTGCTCCATCACATCAACAACAGCAACAAACGCTAGCTCTAGATCCTGCGGTTGCTGCAGTGGGCCCTAGCATACCATTGGCGACGCCAATTTGGCAGTCGAACGGCCGTGATGTTCTTTCTCCTCCTTCTCCTTGGCCTCAGAATCTTTCACCTCCAAATTTACTTCCTGGGTTGCTTGGATTCCCACAAAACCCTTGGCCAATTAATATTCCAGGAAGTCAATTTCAAGGTAGCAGTCAGCGTGGAGTTTTAGGTGGTGGTGGTGGTGATGATCTTCAAAGATTAGGGTTTTCAACTGCTAATACTACAATTCATAATCTTGTGCAGCAAAAGAAGCAATTGGAGCAAAAGCTACAATTTGGTTCCTTTCACAGTGATGTAGGTGTATTAAATTTAAATTCAAAGCTCGGCTCAGCAAAGGAACTGGGAGCAGGGTTAGGGATTAGACACTTAAATGGATTGGAAAGGAATCGACAATTTGACCCACAATTGAATTCAAATTCAAATTCAACAACTTCTGATTTGCGAGAGCAGGATCAGAGAGGTGGAGGGTGGGGAAAGCAGCCCCATGGAGGTAATTATAGGTCACATGAAACTCGAATACCTCCTCCAGGGTTTTCGAATAAACCCAGAGGAGGAGGAGGAGGAGGAAAGTGGGATTATGGGAGTAGAAGGAGAGAGTTAGATCACAATGTGAACAAGGAAAAAAAGGGTGATCACGGTGACTTGAGCAAGAGAAATGCGTTTTTAAGTAGTGAAGTGAAGAGTTCCAGAGATGGTGATAATTCTCAAGACTCTGGGCTTACTAGACAACTTGATCACCCTGGCCCTCCTGCAGGGAGCAATCTACATTCTGTTCCAGCAACAGATATTGAAGAGTCTTTACTGAACTTGGATATTGAAATGGGTGAAGATAGGAAGGATGAAGATCATGAATTGGATGATGTTGGTGAAGAACTTGTTGATTCTTTATTGCTTGAGGGTGAATCTGATAGCAAGATTGACAAGAAGCAAAGTCGACATTCACGTGACAAGGTGCAATCTTCCTACTACTATTTGTTTCTTGACTGTGAAGTTGCAAATTGATGTGTCTTTATGAACTATAGTAGTTGAATATGAACCAATGCTCGAGTGTTTTTCATCTAATTTTTAATGTTTCATGTGAATCTTCTATAAATTTGCAGGTGATGATCTATGTTTAGTTAATTAAATCAAATGATGTAAATTGATGCATGTTATCAGAAGACTTTGTTTGTGAAAGTGCAGGAAATTAATTCAGAAATCATAATGTGGGATTAACTTCTAACTTTTATGATCAGGAATATAGATCAGATAGCAGGGGACAGCGAATACTTAGCCAAAGGATGAGAATGCTGAAAAGGCAGATGGAATGTCGCAGAGACATTGATAGATTTAGCATTCCTTTTCTTGCAATTTATGAGTCACTAATACCTCCGGCAGAGGAAAAGGCAAAGCAGACGCAATTATTGACGTTATTGGAGAAACTAGTCAACAAGGAATGGCCTGAAGCTCGGTTGTATCTTTACGGTTCATGTGCCAATTCATTTGGGGTTTTGAAGAGTGATATTGATGTTTGCCTTGCCATTCGGGATGCAGATATTAATAAGTCTGAAGTGTTGTTAAAGTTGGCAGATATATTTCAATCGGATAACCTCCAGAATGTGCAGGTGAATCAGATTATTTTAATCATTTATGTGATACACAAACTCAGACTTAATAGCATTGCATTTTAATAAGTTGCAACTACCATACCACTTTGTTAAGTCTCAGTTTGCTAGTCTGAAAATGTAGATCAAAAGCTGCCTTTACTTTAAATTTTAGGTGCTGAAAAAGTAGCACAAGGTGGAGCAGAAGGACATTTGGATTACACATCCAATGCTGCCAGTTTCTCTTTGGTTTTTGAAGAAAGGATGATTGAAAATATGGATTACTTTGCCTTTTTCTTTTTGGTTCTGATATATTGTATATAATCATTCTTTGATCAAACTATACAAGTTGGCCGAACAAAAAAGTGGATGGAGGAAGAAATTTTTTCTCCTGTAGCATCATCTATGATCACTTGGTGGTAGAGAAGGGCTTTGGTCATTTTTATTGACTAAATACATTGGTTAATATAGGAACTAATTATAAAAATGTGATCAATTAACTCTATCAAAAGCGCAAAAAAATTCATTGTTTGTCTTTATTATGCGAACCCCAATCGTTGTTCCTTAACTAGTGAATTAGAGTTGATAGTTTCTAGGGCCAAAAATCATTCTAGAAGATTGAAGATGGATATGCTTAGTAAATTCTTAATGTTCTTTATGATTTGGTGTTAAAGAGGAAGATATCATGTGTGTTTTTCTGGAAGTGGGGAAATGTTTCCTTAAATGACAATGGAAGTTGCTTGAAACTTGGTGTTAAAGAGGGAGATATCATGTGTGTTTTTGTGGAAGAGGGAAACTTTTTTCCTTAAAATGATAATGGAAATTGCTTGAAACTTGGTCGATGGTGTGAAGAAAAAGGTGGAGAGTGGCGTGGCGAACCTTTTGGCTAAAATAAATGACAATCAATTGTCCTTAACTTGCTGCAAGTTTAAGGTGAAAATTGTTAAGTCTGCAGTACAGATTTATCGTGCTCAGTGTTGCACATATGTTGTATTCTGTTTGCTTTTCATTGCATGGTTCATGGGATGGTAGGATTAGATTTCCACTCTATAACCTAGTCATTGAAAGTTAAAGTCATTTTTGGAAAGGACTTTGTTGCTGTCTTTGATATATATATATATATGTGTGTGTGTGTGTGTGTGTATGTGTGTATATATATATATACACGTTGTGTTGACCATGCGGTGGCTTGAGATAATAAAACTGCGTTTTATCTTCATACATTTTAATTATTGTATTTAAAAGGTATATTCGGTATCGTTTTAGATCCCTATTAGTTAACTAATAATGCAACCCTAATTAATTGTGGTTAAGATTAAGATTTTGTTGCTCGTTATGAAAATTATAATTGGCAACTGGTTCCCATCATGATCCTTGGATGAGTGATATTCTGTTGTATCTATAAGATGGTTTGAGAGACATTAGGGTAAAGCTGCATGATAAATTCAATCCATCTCAGCAGTAATCCTTCAATTTTGCAATTTTGCCTTTTTATTAATATGTTGCTTAATTGTTTTTGGATTATTTACTGGGTACTAGGTAATAAAATGAATATCATCTCGGCTATGGCCAGATGTTTGTGGTCCTAACTCAGATGATGGCACTGGCTGTTTGTTTCCAGGGCTAGATTATAACATAGGTTGTATATGTGTGTGGTTGCCTGGGCAGGAAGGTGACCACATCTGCATGTGAATGCAGGCAAGAGGCATTCTTATACTTGGCATCTTATGTAAATTCAGTCTACTTAATTTTTTGGCTTATCAATTCAGCAAGTTATTAGCTCACTTAGGAAGTTGGATATCTAAGTGCTCTTTGGGTTTGTTTCTTATTCTGTATATGGGATCAAGACATTGTTGTGAAATATTCTCTGAGAATATGTTGGTCTTTTTCTTTGTTTTCCTGTAGTCTGACCATTCATTAGTAATTTTTCAGTCAAAAGAAGACCATCTATTTAATAAATGGTAGACAAAATGGAGGATGAGATGTATTTTTAAAGAACTCCGAAAACACTGCTCAGTAAGCAAAAGTAAACTGAAGAAGTAATGCCTCTAATCGCACCGATTATTTTATTATTATTATTATTATTTGACTTGGTGATATGAGGTCTCGGAGCTGCATAACCTGTTGTTTGGAATGTGGGCCTTTGGATCACTATAAAATGATTAGTGCAAATTATTTTACTTATTGGCTTCAAACCACGTTCTGGCATATTTCCATGAAATAAAGATCTTTCTTGGCTAATTTGTCCTTACGGTTGGAACTAAGGATATGACTTGGAACATAAACAACATTTGGATTTATATTTGCTCTATTTGTAGGTAACATGTGGAATTGCATATTACAATTTTATCACAATTTTCTTTCTTTACTTAAATAGTATTTGTTTTCTAGAAAACTAATCAATATTTTATTTTTTTTTGAATTTCTAACTTGATTCAGTTCTTTAATTACCTCTTTGAGTCCTTAATCAAAGTGTTTTTTAACAGGCATTAACGCGGGCAAGAGTTCCTATAGTAAAGCTCATGGATCCAGTGACCGGAATCTCCTGTGATATATGTATAAACAATCTTTTGGCCGTTGTAAATACAAAGCTTCTCCGAGATTATGCACAAATAGATGTGAGGTTAAGACAGTTGGCTTTCATAGTGAAACATTGGGCAAAGTCAAGAGGAGTTAATGCAACTTATCAGGGAACCCTATCTAGTTATGCGTGAGTTTATCTTTTGAGATCTTTACTTGTTATGACATAGTTTAAAGATCTTTATGTTTCTTTTATTGCACTTGATTATCTCATTTTCTTGTCTTTCAGGTATGTTTTAATGTGCATTCATTTTTTACAGCAGCGTAGAGCTGCTATCCTCCCATGCTTACAGGTTTGTTTTCTGGTTTTGCTTAATTAGATTTCGCAATCCATATCTTTTATCATGATGGCGGTGAATATTTTGAAAAAGTTTCACATCCATGCCTTTGTTCATTTCTCTTGTTCTCCACCTATCATGTCACTGCACAGTCGAGATACTTGATTGCGGAGGTTGAAAGTGTGGATTATACTTCTGAATGCTTATGAACCACTCACCAAGTCTGCTTTAGTGTTATTGGATTTTTTTTTTTAATTATTAGCATTAAATACTTGATTTACTGTCCAATATAACTAATAAGTTGATGACATATTACTTGCAACGAACTCCATCAACCTTTGGCTGTTTATACCCTTTTCAATAATTGTTTTGGCTTTTTGCATCTCTGCCACCCGAAAAAAAAAGAGTGATGAATCATGATTTTATTAATAATGAGGGAAGTTTTGCTTTTTATTATTTGGTGTCTTTGGTGCAAATATTTTTTTTTTTCACTCTTGATCTAAATGTGTTTGGATTCATATGAAGTATTCATGCTACGTTTTGTCTTCAGGAAATGGACACAACATATTCTGTCACTGTAGATGGTACTGAATGTGCTTACTTTGATCAAGTGGAAAAACTTTGTGGTTTTGGATCCCGTAACAAGGAAACAATTGCTCAGCTGGTTTGGGCTTTTTTTAATTATTGGGCATATCGTCATGATTACGCAAATGATGTTATATCAGTACGCAAAGGAACCACAATCAGGTGATATTACGGTCTGTTATCTTTACTAGAACTTTATTTGCTCCAGTGAAATACTAAATTTGTGTATTGCATATATTATGCCGTTTTTATTCCTAGACCTGTTCATGGGATTGCATTATCCTGCCTTGCAAAAATGCTCTTTGCCTAGGCAGCCGGCCTGACTTAAAGTATATAAAGGATTAATCCTGTGATTTTTATCCAACCCTCAGCCTAAACAATAAGATCTCAGCTGGTTAATGATCATTCTAGTTTGTTATCTTGGGTTTTTGATGGTTGAATGAATGTGTGATTACACCATTGTCCATTGGTTATGCTATCATAATAGATGATTCTGCTAACATGGTTCCTGCAGCTGACCGACTGCCTTACAACTCTTTTTGTTTTCACAGTAAACGGGAAAAGGACTGGACAAGAAGAATTGGGAATGATCGTCATTTGATATGCAT
>CATIWO010652608.1:0-11695 GCA_949673435.1 Macaranga tanarius
ATTAAATAAAATATATTAATTAGAAAAAATTATATATAAATATTAAAATTATAAATAAAAATATTTTTTTAATTATATAATTAAAGAATAAGCTTAAAAAAATTATAAAATATTACATAAAAAATAAAAATTTTATTTCAAAAATAAATTGGTTAACCGACCGAACCGAAGCAAGTCGGTTCGGTTAATTTTGGTTTTTCTCTGGTTCGATTCGGTTTCGGTCAGAAATATCCCTAGGTCGGTTTTGGTGGTTCTTTTACCGAACTGACCGAAACCGACCGATGCACACCGTTAACTATATGGCATCAAAACACATGCATTTATGGAAATCTTAATGATAGTTTCTATGGCACTACATGAGTTGAGTCTTGGGTAAGGTCAAAGGCTCCCACAGCTTTATACCCTCTTTCCATCTCCCCACTCAAGGGTTCAAATGATGTACTCAATTATACTCCACTGTGAGTGACAATAGCTATGTACCTGCCACTAGGTTTGAGTGAAATGCAGGCAGTAGAGCAACAACTATTATCGGGTTATTGGGACTGTCTACACAATATGTGAGAATGGTGTAGTGAATACAGAAGGAATAACTAGATGATTAAAAATAATAAAACATAAAATACCAGAATCAGTTTCTCTATCCCCAGTGGAGTCATCACTGTAGGTGGCGGGATTCAGTACTCGCCCAAATATTTGGCGACTACAATATTATGCGGGCTCAGGGCCCATTATAAATACAACCTGAGCCTTTTGATATGCTTTGGTTAGAGAATGGAGTCGCCACCTGGGTGAAATCCGGGACACTTTTACAGCAACTGGATACCACGGAGGTAGCCCAGCAGCCGTCCTCAAATATTGGGTTTGGAAACTGGATATAGGCTTTTGAATGACCCACCCGACCTTGCGATCGACCTCCGTTTGTGTTTTGTGTTTTATTATTTTCAATTATTTAATTATCCCTTTTTTTACATGCAAATGGTTGTTTAATCCAAACAATTCAAAATTAAAAAAAATGGATTTACAATTATTTAATTATCCCTATAACCCACTGGATATAGGCTTTTGAATGACCCACCCGACCTTGCGAGGCCTTTACATCATTGAGGCGTCGACTCTGTAATTTTTTATAGACTAAGAAATTAAAAAAATGGATAAAGAATTTTTACTAAAACTGTCCTTAGATTCTGATTTCTAGTCCCTTAGCTCTGGAAGTGCATGAATTCTGACTCTCTGCCCCTTTTCTTTTCCTTGATTTTTTCTTTTCTTTCCCCCTTTTCATCAAGCTCCCAATCCCCATATTTATAGTGGTTTTTATGCTCTTTTAATCACTCATTTACTCACCACGTTGCCATTTATTCTTCATGGAAGAACGTTGGACAATCCACGTTCTGCCATTTATTTTTTTTGTAACTGATAAAGAAGAGACGCCGCCTCCACAGGTGAAGAGGCGGTGCCTCTGTGTGAAAGAAGTGTGCGCCTCTACACACTTTTTTTTTTGGGCTTAGTGTTTGGGTTTGGTTTGGTGGGTCTGGTCTGATAGGTTTGGAAGTTGTTTGAGGTGTGTTTGGGTTTCTCATAAGTGAGTTAGAATCCAATTCCTTTACTGAGCTAGACTTATCTGTCGTTTTCATCATTGAGCTTTTTCTCCGTAGACCAGGCCAAAATCATGTGTCCACGTATACTTTTTGAAGAAATTAAAACCAAAGAGTGATTTCAATTTTTGAAGTGAAGTTTGAAACCAAGTAGATATATACTAAAACTTCTTTATAAACATATTTTATTATATAGTTACAAAAAATTTTAGTTATATTAAGGACATTAATAAAAAATAGATAATTTTTAATTTTTAAAATGATGTTACATAGTTAACAAAAAATTTTAGTTATATTAAGGACATTAATAAAAAAAGTAGATAATTTTTAATTTTTAAAATGATGTTACATAGTTTAACACTTCATAAATATGTGTACTAATTTTTTAAAATTATTCGTGTAATCGTGTGTGTATATATATATTAATTTTAACATAGTTTTTTTATTTTTATATCAATTTTAATAAAATCATAAATTTTATTAAACTATAACTTTCTTATATAATAAAATTAATTTAATTCAGTAATTATAAATTTGAATTAAATTTAATTTAATTCAATAACTCCGCCATTATATACGCAGAACTTTCCAAGCCATTGCTCCAATGGAGTTTAAAATTGAAACAAATGAACTTTCCAAGTCATTGTTCCAATGAACTTTCCAAGCTATTATTCTTTCAACATGCCCATGACTTATCATACAATTGTAGCAGGACCGGCACTCTTAATGTCCAAGCAGACCAGTCAAAAGTAACACGCTGATACTTGTCAAGTTGCCATAGTTATATATATATATATATATATATAAATGGACAATTGTAAGTGGTCACCTTAGCACAAACCAGTCTATCTAATATCCACATTTCTTAAAAATGGATTGGTTTTTAGTGAAGTGTTTCTTGTTGGGTCTTATACTTTCATTTCAAATAAACGGATACTATGGTTACTTTCAAAAAGAGGCTAACTCTCTTAGATTCCAAAGCATCTGTCCAAGCTATTGAAGGTGATAATGAAGGCCTGTTTCTGCCTTCATGGACTAATGCTAGCAGTAGTGACAGCTGTAGGTAGGAGCGAGTCACATGCAGCTCCTCCCCAGCTCGAGTGATCTTGCTTTCTCTTAATGAAACAAGGCCAGATTATGATGATAGGAATGGTTGGTACCTTAACATCTCTATATTTCTGCATTTTAAGAAGCTAAGAAGCTAAGAAGCCTTAGTTTGTCTTACAAATGCAATAACTGAACTCACTGTCAATAGCAAAAGTAAATATTATGCTTTGTTGGATTATCTACAGTCACTTTCGGTTGCTACCATGTTTTGACATTTTTACTGGCTCCATGAATTTTCAGATTCTGAAAGTTTGTCTAGACTGAACAAGTTAAAGCATCTAGACTTGAGCTGGAATTATCTCGACAGTGACGTGTTCAAGGTTTTGGGTCAATTCTCAGCCCTCAAATCTTTATACCTGCGTGATAATGTTATAGCAAGTTCTCTGTCTCACCAACGTGCGTGCATATGCAAATTGCATGTTTTTTATTCATTGGTTGCTAAAAAAAATAGGGCTTTAACAAGATTTTATAATGAATATTATGATTTAACTGACATCAGATGAATCCCTTTAATATTCAGCTAATCTTACTGCGCTTGCCAACATGGATGTCCTTAATCTGCAATTCAATGAGCTTAATGTAACGCAATGTATAGCACAAATAATTAAAACATGTTTGATTACTAAACAAATCTCAAACCTAAAGATTTAATTTTCAATCCACAAAAAATAAGGAAAAATCCATTGATAAAATAATGAATAATAATTTCCAAAACAAACTCTAACATAAACTATTTATAGTCTAGGCTTAAAAAGGAAAAAAATAGAAATAAAATGGAGTACCAGAATAAGTGAAATAAATTATAAAAACACATTGTTGCTGTCAACATTCTTTAGTCGCATGTATGCTGCCATGGTGATAGAACTTGCGGTAGAAAACTATATTCGCTTGCTTCGGTCATAGGGTGGCTACCATAGTGACAGAATACCGGTCTCAGAAGTGCTTCAGTCGCAACAAAAGACTCCCTTCGATCGTAGCAGACCGTAGCTGCAAGTTGAATGGCCTCCATCATTCACCTCCACTCGCAAAGAACTCAATCTCGAGTGATCTTTCGGATATTCAAGGCTTATATCAGGTTGAAACAAAGTAATATCCGCCAGATTGAAGGTCTTTGAAATATCCATCTAAGTCAGTAAGTCAATCACATAGGCATCATCATTAATCTTCTGAACTATCTTGTACAGTCCATACTTCCTTTGTTGAAGCTTGCTATGGCCATCTTGCATTCTTGCCTTGCTAATTAACACCATTACCTCATCTCCAACATCAAATACCTTGAAACGTCTATACTTATTTACTTCTGCCTTGTACTTTGTATTAGCTTTCTCAAGCCTGGTTCTGAAATCCGTTTGTACCTCTTGAACTTGTTTTGTAAAATCACCAGCTGCCACACTAAGACCTGGAACCTTTGAAAGCTTCACCAAATCCAAACCATGGTTAGGACATTTCATATACACAATAGAGAATGTAGATCTACTTATGGCACTATGAACAACGTTGTTATAAGAAAACTCCACCTGTGCTATAGCAAAATCCTATTGCTTCGGTCTATCCATACAAATACTCCGAATAAGGTTCCTCAATGTCTTATTAACCACCTATATCTGACCATTTGTTTGTGGATGCGCCGTGCTACTGAAACTCAATGAAGAATCAAACATCTTCCAAAGTGTCATCCAAAAGTGACTAAGAAACTTAGTGTCACAATTAGATGTGATTATCTTTGGCACTCCATGCAACCTTACAACTTCTCTAAAGAATAGTTTGGCTGTAGAAGATGCATCTGCAGTCTTCTTTCATGGTAAAAAATGTGCCATTTTTCCACCACAACAAACACATAAGCCATACCTCATTGAGTTCATGATAAAGCCAACACAAAATCCATCAAAAGGTCTTCCCATATGTCATTGGGAACCGACAATGGTATGTACAACCCGGTATTCTACGTCTGACCTTTAGTCATCTATCATACATAGCACCTAGCCATAATATTAGTCACATCCCTCCTCAATTTAGGCCAATAGTACCTCTCCTTCATGGCTTCAATAGTTTTATCTCTTCCAAGATGACCCGCCAAACCACTACCATGCAAATCTCTAATGACCTTCTCACGAAGAGATATATGAGGAAGATAAAGCTGCCCACTCTTCATGAGAAAACAATCATGAATGTAGAAATCATCATAAGGTTGTTTATGAACACAACTAACCCAAATCCACTTAAATTTATCATCCTTTGCATATAACTCCTTCACGTTTTCATTCAAAATCTCGTTCTTGTCATCCTATAATGCGGTAAATCAAGTAAAGTAGCACCAGGCACCAAGTTAATTTGATGTTGTATATCCTGCATGTGAGGTAGTCTTGTAGGCAAATCATCAGGCACCACATTCTCAAACTCCTCTAACAAACCCTACACTTCCAGTGGAATTGGATGCCCCTCTAAAATTTTTCTACCATTCTCTCATTTCAACTCCAATAAATACACCTCACACATCTCTTTACATTCCCCAACAAATGTGGATGGTTCATGCGTAATGGTTAGAAAGTTCCTTCCCTCCACTTTTGAAGCCTTGGCTTAGTTCTTTCTAGCAAATGGAACTAGAGTATAACTCACACCACCTTTCTCCAACTGATACACAGTCTTTATAACATCTATGTCCTTAAACTGGATTAATTTAAGTTAATAATAATTAAGTATATTTAATTCAATGATATTAGATTGAGACTATTATGAGCAATTATCGTTATTTTATTATTATTGAGACTAAAAAAATAAAGGATTTTATATTAAATAGAATTTTTGGAAGGATGAAATTGAAAAGAAATAGGATGTAATTGAAAGAATTAAAGATAGAAAGGTTAAAGAGTAAGAAAAAGAAAAATGAGGGATCAAAGTGAAAAGAAATGAGGTGGGGTGTTGGTTCTACAAAAGAGGTATGGCTAGAGGTATGGGAGGAAGAAGACAAAAAAATGGAAAGAATAAGAAGAAGGAGAGATAAAAAAAATAGTTTGAAAAGAAGGAGAAAAGAAGATTAGAAGCTCTCCGAAAATTAGTGAAGAATTCAAAATTTTGGCTGGAGAAATCAGTGAGTGGCCTTAATTTGTAATGGGTTTTTTTATTTCTTTTTTATTTTAAGCAAAATTGTGAATAAAGGTTGAGTTTTTTATGCCATTTCTTAGATCTAGAATGATTTAGGTGGTTTTTGGTATGCTTGATGATATTTTGAAGTATTGTGCATGATTTTATGACCAATTGGTGTTGAAAATTCAAGATTTAGGGCCAGAAATATGAAAAATGGCTGCTGATTCATGTGTTCCAGAGATGAACAGGAGCACGCCTGATCGAACAGGCATGCATCTGCTCACTGAAGAGGCTGGCACCTCTGTAGCGAAGGCAGGCACCCCCGTATAGAGGCACATGCCTCTGTGGCTGTGCCAGGTACCCCTGCACAGAGGCACACACCTCTATGGCTGAGGCATATGCCTCTGCACCCTATTTCACGACCCGTTTGACTGCAAACTTCCATTTTTCGGATGTTAACTTGCACCGAACACTGGAATAATGTGCTAGAACATAAAAATGATTGAAAAACACTTCCTAATGATGAAATGACATGAGATTTATAAGTCTCAGACAAAGGGACTAAATTATATATGAAAGGAAGCCAAAGTTCAGAAGTTTGTGAATGTATGAAAATGAATAACGAAATGATATAATTATATCCTTACTAATTATATGAATATTATATAAAGATTATGTTGATATACTTATGTATAAGTAAGGGTTGGATACATATGTATCTATGAGATGAGTTGGCCACTCGAATTATAATTGTCTTTGGGACAGCGTAGGGGTTCAGAGGTGCCTTTGGGGTGAATCCTTGTGGTTATATCGTATGCATACGAGATATTATGAATGA
Organism: Macaranga tanarius; assembly: GCA_949673435.1. Classification (NCBI taxonomy): domain Eukaryota; kingdom Viridiplantae; phylum Streptophyta; class Magnoliopsida; order Malpighiales; family Euphorbiaceae; genus Macaranga; species Macaranga tanarius. The sequence continues at coordinate 6,622 of CATIWO010652608.1, forward strand.
TCTTGTGAATAATCATGTGAATTAGACAATGTGGGCCATAAGAAAAAGAATTGAGATGATATGAGAAAGATTGATTTTGTATATTGTTGTTAATTTTGAGAAGAGTTGGGGAAATATATTATTTATGAATAATATTTGTATGAATTACAAATTGAGAAAGATATACTTGATAATAATGTTAATAATATTTAATGAATGAAATCCTCAAATATTAAGACGATTGAATGGAATAACCATTAAAGATATTAACTGAGTATTTGATGTTATTCATTATTCTTTTATAAGAATATTTGTATTATTTATGGATTGAGGGAATTAGACCTCAAGTGCATTTAAATTGTTTAAAGTTGAAATTTCATTAAAATAAAGATTTAGCATGGATGTTTATTTGTTTAGAGATTCAAATTTTGAGAAAAACAATTAGAATCTTTATTGTGCCCTTATTCACATTATTTATGAGAATCTTTAAATAATTCCCATGTGATGGAATCTTTTATTAAATGTTTCTATGAAAATGAAAGAATTATTTCTTGAAAGGTTATTTTTGTATTTGTGTTCATTTATGAGGATTATAGAGCTTTGAAATAATTATCGGATTATGTATCAAAAGTGTTTTGGATTTTGTTTTCTAACTAAAGATGCATTAGTTGTTCATTGGGTAATTTCTTATGAAATTAATCACCACTATTTTATAAAATGATTTTTTAAATTAGAGTAGTTATCTACACTGGTAGAGGAGATGACAGTTTACTAGGCTATAATGGTGTACGAGATCACCAAGGCCGAGACTCTTGTGTGTTACATAGTGCACCATGATACTGATGCTGAGCTAGTGTTCCGGATATGGTTTAGCCCATAGGGGCGGAGGTCCTTATGTCTGCCGTCCGAGAGGAGCATTTGGATGGTATCTGTATGACCTTCCGCATCCTATACGCCATCTCCACTGATGTTCAGGTCACCCTCTCTTGGGTGTGAAGCGGATTAGACATTTGCATATTTTGGCTTTTTGGGCTTTTTGCTAGAGGCCTTTTTACACCCTTATGCGATCATTGGGATATTTTTAAGCCTAGCGGCTAGAGAGGTTGTGAGGGTGTGGCGAGGGTTAGAGCTATCAGTTTACCACCACCACCATCATCAGTTTATCGATTTGGTCGGCCAGAGTCTGACTAGGAGAGAGAGGGGAATGCTATGCCCATAGATACCTATGTACTAGGTTATTATTTTTATTAGCATTTGGTACTCTCACCCTTATACATATGATGTATATATTTTTATACTGATGATGGTTATGTAGTACTACTGATATTCTGATTATATTATGAGATGTTATTTATGTTTAAGTGGTTTGTGTCATTTATTTATTTTTGGAGTATTTATAACAGGAAATGTATCATTGTGATTATGAATTGGCCTAAGCAAGGATATGATAATTAAGAAATATCCACCAGCATATATTTACTTTGTAGTGATATAGAAATGAATGGTATTGATTTTATGAATTATTCATATAAAGGTAAGCAACATAGATTTGCTATAATTGAGTATTAAGAAAGTTTAAAACTATTCATTGTTAAGAGACTCTTTCTGATTATAGAAGTAACACCTTTATTATCATCAATTCCTTAGTTATGTGTATTAATGGAATTGATGGTGGTGAGGGCATCACATTCTTCCTACCCAAATGTTTGGCATCCACATCATACTACCAAGGATGTCCAAACAAAATATGGCAAACATCCATGTCTACTACATCACAATACACTTCATCAACATATTTGCCAATAGAAAAGGGTACCTTGCATTGTTTTGTCACCATGATGCCACAACCTCCTTAATCCAACCAATGGTATATCGATTAGGATGTGATTCGGTTGCTAAATTTATCTTTTCTACAACATCCCTACCTATGATGTTCTCTTGGCTTCCACTATCAATAATGAGATCAAATAAACTCCTATACATTGTGCATCTAGTGCGAAAAATTTTATAGCACTGAGTATCATCCCCACAATTTGGTGACAACATAAGCTTCGTCACCACACATGTATATTCATCATGCTCATAATCATCACTATCGTCATCACCATTGGGTTCACACACTTCATCATCAACTACATCATTATCCTTCTCTACCACGTTCACTGCCTTTCTCTTTAGGCACTCATTGGAGTGATGCCCAACTTTACCACACCTATAGCATTTGGCACTAAAAGGCTTAGTATAAAGATTGTTGTTCTTAGTAGGGGCTAATGAATCAACTTTCTCTACCATTACACCATTTCCTTTCCCTACACCTACATTAACAGACTCTACACTACTAGCTTGAGGCAACTTTCCCTTGTCAATTGGAGCTTTATTATTTACTCCCTCATATCTTATGTAGTTAGTACTACGAGTTTGCTCTTAGATGAGCAATTCGGCTTTCATGGCTAAATTTCTTGCCTCTTGCACACTGAACACCATCTGTACCCTAATCTTATCTCTAATGGATGACTTCAACCCACTCAAGTACCTTATCGCCTGTTAGTTTTCACTCTCTGACAATTGGTTCCTTTCTGCTAATCTTATAAATTCAGCGGTATATTCATTCACACTCCTAGTACCTTATGAACACCTCTGATAGGCTTGGAAAAGATATTTGTCATGGTCTGGAGGTAAAAATCTACCCCGCAATAATTGCATTATCCTACGCTAAGTTTGAACTGTACCACACTTTTTCTCATCCTAATATCTCTTAATCTCTCCCACCAAATCGGCCCTCCTCCCTTCAATCTATAAACAACAAACTTCATCTTTCTATCCTCAAGCAACTCAATATAATCAAAGAACCTATCTACTTCAGTCAACCAATCTAAAAACCCCTCTATATCAATATCACCACTGAAGTTAGGGATATCTACCTTTAGTTTGTATTCATTAGCACCTCTATAATTCAATTGTCATTATCTTGCACCACCAAACCTTCCACGTGCAGTCACCATCTTACAAAGTCAGCCTCATTATCTAAAGTATCAATAAAGCCAACGGTTATTCTTATTTGATTGTCGGGAATGGCATCAATAATAGGTCTGACAAGGTTAACTCCTCTACCTTGTTCGCCATCATCATTCCTACGCCCTTGTTCATTAACCCTTAATAATGCTTGCAATTGGGCTTAAATCATTTCCAATTGTTGGGTTATATTTTGGGTTGAGTGTTGCTGCTCTTTAATTGCTCTCTAAATAGCCTGCAATTCTTGATCACCGTCTTGAGATTGGTTGCCATCACTATGATCATTGTGAGTCATCGATTAGGAGAAACCCACTCTAATACCATCTAACGCAGCGTATAGCCCGAATAATCAAAATGATTATTGAATAAGAAAATCTCAAACCTAAAGATTTAATTCTCAATCCAAATAAAATAAGAAAAAATCCTTTGATTAATTGATAAAATAATGAATAATAATCTTCAAAACAAACCCTAACATAAAGTATTTATTATCTAGGTTTAAAAAGGACAAAATAGGAATAAAATAGAGTCCCAAAATAAGTGAAATAAATAATAAAAACACATAGCTACTGTCAATATTCTTCAGTCGTAAGTATGCTGCCATGGTGACAGAACTCGCAGCAGAAAATTTCATTCGCTCTCTTCAGTTGCAGGGTGACTGCCATAGTGACAGAATACACCAAGGTAGCTTCAGCTTCGGTCATAATAGAAGCTCACAGCAAAAGACTCCCTTCGATCGCAACAGACCTTAACTGCAAGTTGAATGGCCTCCATCATAATGGAACTCTGCCAATTCATTGTAAGATGAGAACTAAAAAAGGATGGCAGCCAAATTTACCTAAATTGTAAAGTATCATTCCTCTTCAATTCATAACATTGAAGTTTAGTTGGGATAGCTTCCCAATATTGTAGAAATGAGAGGCCAAGGCCATCTTCTAAGTAACACCGAAACTAACCCTAGAGAGGTAAAGGCTATCACTTTACGAAGTGTTAAGGAGCTGAAATTCAAGACTGAGATGGACATAGAGGCAAAGACAAATGAGGATGATGATCAATATGTGATGGTTGAAGATATTTCTAAGAAAGAGTGTTGATGACAAGAAGGGCAAGGAGCAAGCTTTAAAACCATCATCTCCACTAATTACACTGAAGATCCCTTTTCCCTAAAGGTTGAGGAAGCAAAAGGAGAGCAATTCTTTAAATTTTTTGAGATTTTTAAGAAGCTTTATATCAACATATCTCTCACAAAAGTACTTATATAGATGCCTAAATATGCCAAATTTTTAAAGGATATCATCACTAATAAACTTAATTGGGACAGTCATGAGACAGTATCATTAAGTGAGACGTGTAGCTCCATCATCTCTAAAAAAAATACCCACTATATTGAAAGATTCAGGGAATTTTACTATTCCTTATGTTGTTGGTACTAGTAAGTTTCCTAGATGCTTGTATAATTTAGGAGCTAGCATTAATTTAATGTTTTTGTCTATTTTCAGGAGACTTGAACTTGAGGATATAAAAACTACCAATATGTCTCTTCAATTGACAGATCACTCAATTACATATTTTGTTAATAATTTGATATTTATTCCTTTCATGGGTTTATATGGCTTGAAGAGACTTGAAGAAATAGGTTTGAGCATTAATTATTTTGAAGGCAGCGTTCAAGAACATTTTGTTGAGTTGGCTCATACTATTCCTCGAATCGTAGCATCTTTACAAAAATATTTTTTTTAGTTTATCTTAAGTAAAATTTACAATTATGATATCACCCTCAAAATTAATATTTCGAGTAGACAAAATTTTCTTCTACTATTAATACAATTCATAGTTGATGAATGTCAACCTCCTACAAATCTAAAAACACAAGATAAAACCTTGGATGAGCCTAGGATCTCTAATCCGTAGGTTCTCCGATGCTTAAGTTAGAGAAATTTTATTCAAGATGATCTAATAATGAAAGATATGAGCCTATATATAGGCATAAGAATGACATACCTAATCCTATTTGGATTAGTATCATGATAGTCCTAATTCCTTATCAATTAGGTCTCCTTAACCTTATTGATCAGAGTCCTTT
>CATIWO010652911.1:0-35611 GCA_949673435.1 Macaranga tanarius
CCCAGTTTCCGAACCCAATCTCTGAGGGCGGCTGCTGGGCTTCCTCCGTGGAATCCAGTTGCTGTAAAGTGTGTCCCGGGTTTTATCCGGGTGGCGACTCCATTCTCCAACCAAAGCCCTTTAAAAAGGCCCAACGTTGTACTTCTAGTGGGCCCTGAGCCCGCACAGTGCCGTGGTCGCCGAACACTTGGGCGCGCGCTGAACCCCGCCGCCTACAGTTATTATATCTCTATTTGTCATGAGAATAAAAAATTCTAATTTTTATTTTTTAAAATGTTTTTATTCCTTTATTGTATTGTTACTTCATGGTGTAATATTTGGTTAAATTGAAACTTTTATCAAATAAAATATTAAATTGAATTCTAATTTTATATCAAATAAGATATTATATGATAAAATAAAAAATTTATTTAAAGTGAATTTTATAAAATTTATTTGCAAATGAGTTTTATTTAAAATTCTTTTGAAAGTGCAATAAGATTTATTTCAATTTCACCAACAAATTTATTATTTTTAAAAGATTTAAATAGAATTCATTTGCAATCAATTTTATATGTATGATTTAAGTTGATATTTTATAAAATTTATTTCAAATAAATTTTTTACTGTATCCTATAATATTCTATTTGATACAAAATTAGAATACAAATTAATATTTTATTTGATAAAAATATCAATTTAACCAAATATTACACCATGAAGTAGCAATACAATAAAGAAATAAAAGCATTTTAGAAAATAAAGATGATAAAATTATAACTTTTAATTTTTAAAACAAATATAGATATAATGACATTGAAATAATTTGTAAATTAAATTAAATTTTATAAATAAATTATATGCTATTTTTTGAAAATTTTATTTATATTTAAATTAAGTAATTTTAAAAATGATTTTTGTTTTTAAATAAAGTTAGTTTTTTTGGTGAAAATGAAAAAGAGATTAAGCGGGTAATTAAATTTTAAAAGGATCTTATTGTAAGTTTTAAAATTACATTTAAGTCATTAATTGAAACTTCGATAGAATTGAAACAAATGAAAAAATTCATATGATAATTTGATGTGATTTAAAGAATATGATTAAATTAAAAATTTGAATATAACTGAGAATAAATGAAACTATTATCCTTGGAATTTTCTTCCTACTAAATTCTCTTTGGCATTGCTGTGTGGAATCTAACTTTTGAAATTTAATTTGAATTTTTATTTTTTATTTTTGCTATTCCTATTTATTTCCACCTGATTTTGGCTGAAGTATGGTGAATCATGCTTATTCCGAAAGTTGATTCTAAAAAGCAGCGATACAAAATTTAAAAATGAAAAATAGAAAAACAAATACAGAAAAAGCAGTATGCTAAAACTCCCTCTAAGGGCGTAAATGAGCCTAGTTGTTCATAAGTATCTCAAAGTTCGGTTCAGTTAAGACTCGCTCAAACTAATTCATTAATGCAAGTGAGTCGAGTTTAAAACTCAAATTTGAGCTCGTTTAGTCAATGATCTCGAGCTATTGAGCTCAGTGAGACTTATCTTGCCATCTTCCGAGACAGCTTGTTTTCAGAGCTTGCAGGTTGGTTGGTTTGTCAACTTTTTACATATATAACCAGTTCTTTTACAATTAATATTTAATAAATTAACGATTATATTAATTAATAAAACTTTTAGGAACTAACTTGGTTATGATGTAAAATAATTGATATCTATTATTTAATAATTGATTAATTTTATTCAAAATTATTTGGAATCATTATTTATTAGAAAGTATGTTCAATGAAAAATTATAATTACTTTTATACGTATGAGTATATATAATAAAAAGTAAATTACTAAAACTCCCTTGAGATTTACTCAAATATAGTAGTTGATCCAGTTTTTCAAATTAATACATTACGAAATCAATTAATTTTATTTCCATTACATTAATTCATCCGTACAATTAGTTGTTTTACTGTTAATCTTAGACTAAAATATGATTTTATAACAAAAAAATATTTCTTTTGTCTTTAAAGTTGTCTTTTAACCATACATATCATTTTCTTTAGCTTTTATCAATCATATTATTTAAAAAAAATTTCACAGTAAAAAATAATTCTCTTATATTAATTTTTCATAAGTTAAATTAAAAATATAAATATAATAATTTTCATATAAAATAATATTTTCTTTCACACGTCAAGATATAAAAATTTGTGATAATGCTTGTTTTTACAATATTCCAAATTATACAACGCACACGTGTCAAGATATAAAAATTCGTGATAATGCTTGTTTTTACAATATTCCAAATTATACAAATTTTATTTTCAACAAAAGCCATATTTTTTTTAATAAAATATTATGATAAGAAAATATTGTATAATTTTTTGAATTTAAGTAGTTTTATATTTTTCACTGCTTATTTGGTGGGACCTATTCAAATGAAAAGATGAAGAGAAAGTTGAAGTTTTTTTTAAATGAAATTTTAATGAAAAGTTATGGTGTAAATGAAAGGTTTCTCTTCCTCTTCGTATTGGTGGCTGTAGGCTGTAGCACCTTTTAAAACCTAGCATAGCCCCCTCTCAATTTCCCAAATGATGCCTTTTATATCACTCCTATATTTTTTTTTGAACATGATGAATATTACATTCATTTAAGAGAACCATACAACCCAGAGAAGAAAATTATTATAGCATAGTAATATAAAATTCTCTCCCGTTGTTAGAGATCCAAAGGGACTAACTACATAAAAATAGAGATGACTCCCTAGCAACTTAAGGATCTCCATATTGGAGACCACTTATAGCCAAATTGTACAAAGATGACTAATGATGGTAGAGGAGCGAACAATTGAAAATCAAACAAATACAACTAAAAATACTAACTAAGCTAACAATCTACAACCTAGGGAACAAAATAAATACATAAACATTAACAAAAGGCAAAAACAAACAAATCTAGTGTTGATGTCTTTGCCCGCTGTCGTCCTCTCCCTGGGAAGAGCTGGAGTTCATGGCTGCCTCAACATGCAGAGATCATCCTTATCCAGTAATGTCACAAAAATTGAATCTCCAACAAACCAAACAAAGAAAAACACTAGCAAATCACAGAAAAATAATACACAATAAACCAACAAAGAAAAATACAGTAAATCACAGAAAAAATAAAGCACAACAAGCCAACTAACCAACAAAGAAAGACACAATAATACAAGAGAAGAAAAGAAGGACCAAAAACCACCTTGAGCCAACAAAATAAAAGAAGAAAGATGATGAATAGTGTTGGGGAAAGACGATGAAGCTATCTTGCTGTCAAAAGCTATATGTGTCCTTAACTGATTTGAAAATATTAGCTGCCAGGTGTTGATGCACCTCTATGTGAAATTTCTACACGACGGTGCAATTACATTTTTTTTTATAAAGAATGATCTTAGGCACAACCTTACACTTTTCCTGCACAGTTATGTAGATCTTGACAGATTTTTGAAATTGCTCTTCTTAGGCACAGTTGTGTCCTAACAATGAACAACCGCGCAAGTCTTCTTTACTCAGTGATGAATGTCAACCTCCTCCAAACCTACAAACACAAGAGAAAACCTTGGATGAGCCTAGGATCTCTGATCCGTAGGTTCTCCGATGCTTAAGTTAGAGAAAGTTTATTCAAGATGATCTAATAATGAAAGATATGAGCCTATACATAGGCATAAAAAGGACATACCTAGTCCTATTTGGATTTGTATCATGAGAGTCCTAATTCCTTACTAATTAGGTCTCCTTATCTTTGTTGATCAGAGTCCTTTCAGGACTTAGATTCATGGATATAGGAACATGATAATTCTCATATTCATCAGTAGTGTACATGGTGGCAGTGTGTGTTGATGTGAATAATGATCGTAACATGAATAATGGTGGTGAATTGATGATGGAGATGGAAGTTTTGTTATCAGTGATGACAATTTTGTCACAGCTAAGGGTGGGCAATAAGAAATGGTGGTGATGAAAGGGAGTTAGATACGCAGATGGACTGAGGTTGGGAGAGCAAGAAAGGAAGGAGGCAGGGAGAGTCAAATGTTTTTCTTAATTTTTGTTTTAAAAAGCTACGTAGGACCACTAAAGTAAAAATTAACAACTGTTAAAGGTTTATTAGTTTGTCTTTCCATGTCACTGTATATGACATGAAAAACCGGTTTTATAGTATAATCTCTCTGAATACTACTCACTTTTCCCTCTCATTATATTGATTCTAACTTGATATCTGAGCATACCATGTCCACCGGTTCTTCTTCTTTTTTTTCAACCTCTGACTCTCAAACCTCCTTATTAACAACCCAATTACCATCTATACTTCCTCTCTTATTATTAACTATCCCTGCTCCCACACACATTCAACAATCATTCTCCATAAAACTGAATTCTAAAAACTATATTCCATGGAAGTTTTAGTTCCAACCTTTCCTAAAATTTTATAATCTGCACAGTATTCTTGATGGTTCTGAACCTCAACCACCAAAGAAAATTGAAAACGCAACATCCTTTACTCTTTAACCAAATCCAGCATATCAGTAATGGTTCAACAAAGAACAACTGCTCTTTTCTTGGCTTCATTTGTCCATATCGGAAGAAGTTTATTCTCATTTGATTGGACTTGATTCAACTATAACCATTTGGAAAGCTTTAGAAATGGCCTTTGGCGTTGTAACAATGCACAACGAACTTAGTTGTACATCGAACTTCATAACCTGAAGAAAGATGATAAGCCTATTTCAAACTATCTATTTCAAGCAAAAACCTTACCGACTCTCTTGTAATGGCAGGTCAACCACTCTCCTCGGTAAAATTTAATGCGATTATTTTTAGACAATTGGGAGCTGATTTCAATGGTATAGTTGGAGCCCTTCAATAATGACCGGAACCACCGTTATTTCATGACCTCTATGGGCAACTCGTCTCTTATAAGCTTCTCCTTAAGTTATAATAATATTCCTTGCCAAAAGCTCACGTTGCTTACACATCCAATGTTATCGATATAATGTCCATCGCAATCATCATGGTAGAAGTAGATTTGACGGCTACAGTGGCTACAATACCTCCTGCAATAATCCACTCTTATGTTAGATTTGTGGCTATACCAACCATACAACCATTGATTGCAGAAAGCGGTTTAATAATAATTATCAATCCCGTATCTCCATCCGAGTTCATGAACATCGCCATTAATAGAGTCACTTTCTATCACTGCAAGCTAATATCTCGTTACTTGGCCAACCACCTCCTTCCACAACGTCCTCATTGATAGAATGGTATTTAAATACTGGCGCTAGTCATCACTTTACTCTTGACATTGCGTCCTTGCAACTTACTGAAGAATATAAAGGTAATGATCGTATTGTTATTGGTAATGGCCATGGTTTACCTATTTCCCATATTGGTTCTGGTAAGCTTCATATAGATGGACATAAATCTCTCTATCTTCGAAATATTTTACATGTTCCTAAAATAACTAAGCCTTTTAGTTAAAAAATTATGTCATAATAATAATTATTTCTTGAGTTTCATCCTAACCATTGTATTGTAAAGGATCTATAAACCAAAGAAACACTACTACAAGGAACAAGTGAATTGGGACTTTACAAGCTACAATTAAAATGCAAGAGTTCTCCTATTGTGTCCACTTTTTTGGAAAACTTAGAAACATGCCTGGTATGTATGTATGGGACATCCAAACTTCTTTATTGTTCTTTATTATCTTCGTCAATTTCAATTACCGTGTTCTATACAATCCTCCTCTACAACCAATTGTCATGCTTGTTGCTTAGGAAAATTGCATCGTTCTTCATTACCATCTACAAAAAATAAAAGTTCTAAGCCTTTAGACTTAATTTATTCTGATGTCTGGGGTCTAGCTCTAATTAGTTCATCCACTGGTGACAAGTATTTTGTTATTTTTATTAATGATTTTCCCTTATTCACTTGGTTATTTCCTATGAAAAATAAAAGTGATGTTCCTAATGTTTTCTTGCAATTCCAAGCACTTGTTGAAAAACAATTTCATAGTTCCATTAAATCATTCACCTCTGATTGGGGTGGCGAATATAGACCATTATTCAATTATTTTAAACAAACTGGCATTTTACATAGATTAGCATGTCCACACACTCATGAATAAAATGGCACAGCATAACAAAAAAATCTAGCATATTATAGACATTGGTCTCACTCTACTTGGTCACCATGGTGCCCCATTTAAATATTGGCAATTTGCTTTTGACACTGCTACATATTTAATTAATCAGACGCCTACAAAGTCTCTTCAAATAATATTCCTTTCCAATTACTCTATTATAAACCACCAGATTTCAATTTTTTTCAGGTGTTTACTACGACCACATAATATATATAAATTTTCCTTTCGTAGTAAAGAATGCATTTTTCTTGGTTATTCAGCTCACCACCATGGGTATAGGTGTCTAGATAAAGATACATGTCGACTATATATGGCTAGACATGTAAAATTCAATGAAAATTTGTTTCCCTTTCAACATGTCAAGAAATCAGACACATAAAAATCAAATTCTTCGGTCCCTCATGTTCTTTGGTTGTAGCTCAACTTACCAGTGTCCCAATTTACTGGTTCCAAAGACTCCACTTCAGGTACAACTCCTAACCTTTCACTCTCTTTCACTCCTTCATTATTATCTTCTTCAACTCCTTACACTCCATTATCTCGATCGTTATCATTTTCTTCTCAACAACAAAGTCCTTTTCCCCATATTCCTTCAAACCGCACCTCTCTACCTTTAATAACTCAACGGGTTTTTAATCCTAACAGCTTAAATTTATTAGTTGACTTACCCATAATACAATCCACTGGTAATTCTGTTCCACCACCATCTCAAAACCTAACCCATCAACACCATATGCAATTACACCCTTCTACTCTCAACCATACCCCGTAAATATGCTCATATTGCCCACACTCTTCTTAAAACTGAACCAAGCTCTTTCACTCAAGCTAATATACATCAAGAATGGCGTGATGTAATACTCAATGAAATGATAGCCCTCTACCGCATAAACACTTGGGAACTTATCCCACCACCATCTAATGCCAACATTATTGGGAATCAGTGGATTTATAAAATTAAAAGACATGCTAATGGTCATTTAAAGAGATTTAAAACCCGTCTAGTAACTAAGGGCTACACATAAGAATATGGTCTCGATTATGATCAAACTTTTAGTCTAGTGATCAAACCAACAACAATTCAGGCGGTCCTCTTTGTTATTGTCACTTGAGGTTGGAAAATTCAACAATTGGACAATAACAATGCTTTCTTACATGGGGACTTGAATGAGACAATGTATATGAGATAGCCACAAGGATTTGTTAATAAAACTTATCCTCACTACATTTACAAGTTGAAAAAATCCTTGTATGGTCTCAAGCAAGCACCGAGAGCTTAGTTTCAAAGGCTCAGTCATTCTCTTTAATCACTTGGGTTTTGAGGTTCTCATGCTGATTCCTCGCTATTTATTTATCAACATGGATCACTGAAATACTTTATTCTTGTTTATGTTGATGACATTATAGTTATAGGAAATAATTTAAATTTCCTTCAATCAGTAGTTACACAATTGTTTGAGGCTTTTTTACTACGTGATCTTAGCCCCTTGAGTTATTTTTTAGGAATAAAAGTTCTTCCTCATCGGCATGGTCTTTTTTTGACGCAATAAAAATACATTTAAGGCATTTTGCAAACTATTGGCATGAAAACTTACAAACCAATTTCAACACTTATGGCTCATGATTCAAAATTGTACAAAGATGATTCAGACTTGTTATTGTATCTAATGCTACTTGGTATCGGCAATGTTGTGGTTCTTTACAATATGTGACATTTACAAGACCGAATTTATCCTTTTTGCTGTAAACAAACTCACTCAGTTCATGCATTCCCCGACTCACTCTCATTTTTAAGCCATGAAAAGGTTAATCAGGTATTTACAAGGAATGATTCCAACTGGTTTATTTATCTCTAAGTCACTGATATTTAATCTCATGGCATTTATTGATGTCGATTGGGCTGCGAATCTTAATGACAGACGGTCTACCGGTGGCTTTCTAATATACATGGGCACTAATCTAATTAGTTGGACATCAAAAAAATAATCCACCGTGGCAAGATCCTCAACTGAATTGGAATTCAAGGCAATTACAAATTTTATTGTCGAATTGCTCTGGCTAACAAAGCTACGCTATATGTTGCGCATTTCAGACTCCTCAATTCCTCAAATTTGCTGCCACAACTTAGGTGCAGTATTTATCTCCACCAATGCTGCTTTTCAAGCTCAGACAAGGCATGTCGAAGTCGACTTTCATTTCATCAAAGAATAAGTCTCTGCTAACAAGTTGCGTGTTAGTTCTATTTCCTCCAAAGATTAGCTAGCCGATATTATGACTAAACCACTGTCGAGAATTCCTTTTTCCACAATCAAAGATAAGTTTCGCCCATTGTCTTCTTCCTAGTGCTCACCTTATGGGGGTATTAGAGATATACTCTGTACAATAACTTCTTGTTGTATATTGTTATATTTGTTATAATAGCTAAGTTGTACTATATCTATATGGCTGTATATATATGTCAGTGATTAATGAATACAACTCATTTTTCCCTCTCATTATATTGATTCTAGCTAGAAAAATGAGTTGGAAAACTATAAACAAAACCTGGAAAATAAATTTTTTGAATTGTAAAAAATCTCTTCAAAAACCATTTAAGTCATTTTGTAAGCCAGTGACCTCATGTTAGTCATTTTATCTTCATTATCCTCTTTCATTCTAATTATATTTTCTTTGTCTTCATCTTTTATTGTCTCCATTTTTTTTCATATATAATATGCAGAGCATCGGTCGGTTTCAGTCGGTTCGGTCAAAGAACCACCAAAACTGACCAAGGAAGAATTGTGACTGAAATCAAACCGAACCAGAGAGAAAGCGAAATTAACCGAACCGACTCGGTTCGGTTTGGTTATTCGGTTAACCAATTTTATTTTTTAAATAAAATTTTTATATTTTATTTATTATTTTATTATTTTTTTAAGCTTATTCTTTAATTATATAACTAAAAAAATATTTTTTATTTATAATTTTAATATTTATATATAATTTTTTCTAATTAATATATTTTATTTAATATTTTTACAATAAACATATATTTAAGTTGTTCGGTTCGGTTATTTTTGGTTTTTTAAATTGAAAACTGAAACCAAACTGAACCAATCAGTTATGTATTGTCAAAAACTGAAACCGAATTGAACCAGTCGGTTTGGTTCGGTTAGACAGTTTTCGGTTTTTTTTGCTCACCCCTATGCATGTCAGAAAAGTTCTTTTTGCATATTTTCTATTTTGGCATGTCTTGATTTATTTTTAGGGATAATAGTCTCAATTACCCTCAATTATTCTCAAATTTTATACTTAATCATATCATTTAAATCGTATCAATTTATCATATGAATTTTTTGATTTGTTTCCATTCTATCCAATGTTTTACTAAGGATTTAAATGTAATTTTAGAAATTACAATAAAATCCTTTTAAAATTCAATTACTCACTTAAACTTTTTTTTCATTTTCACAAAATAAAAATAAAAACTAAATCATAGAAAACACAATTGATGAGTTTGTTTAAAAACTAAACTAATTTTTAAAATTACTTAATTAGTGAATTAAATATAAATAAAATTATTTACAAAGCTAAATTAAATGTATTTATTTTTAAATTTTAAATTCTTAAATTTGTGAAATTAGTTATAATTAAATCAAATTCTAATAAAATAACTTGAATTTACAAATTATTTCAATATCATTATATCTTTCTTTGTTTTAAGAATAAAAAGTTATAATTTTTATCATCTTTATTTTCTAAAATGCTTTTATTTCTTTATTGTATTACTACTTCAAGGTGTAATATTTGATTAGATTGATATTTTTATCAAATAAAATATTAATTTGTATTCTAATTTTGTATCAAATAGAATATTATATGATACAATAAAAAATTTATTTCAAATAAATTTTATAAAATATCAATTTAAATCATATATGTAAAATCAATTGCAAATGAATTCTATTTAAATCTTTTAGAAGTACAATAAATTTATTAGTGAAATTAAAATAAATCTTATTACACTTCCAAAAGAATTTTAAATAGAATTCATTTGTAAATAAATTTTAAATAGAATTTATTAGCAAATATATTTTATAAAATTCATTTTAAATAAATTTTTTTATTTTATCATATAGTATCTTATTTGATATAAATTAGAATTCAATTTAATGTTTAATTTGATAAAAATATCAATTTAACTAAGTATTACACCATGAAGTAGCAATACAATAAAGGAGTAAAAATATTTTAGAAAATAAAAATGATAAAAATTAGAACTTTTTATTCTCATAAAAAATATAGATATAATGACATTGAAATAATTTGTATGTTTAATCTATATTGTTAGAATTTCATTTTTAATTATAACTAATTTCACAAATTTAAAATTTGAAAATAAACAGATTAAATTAATTTTATAAATTAATTATATAATATTTTTTGAAAAATTATTTATATTTAAATTAATTAATTTTAAAAATTATTTTAGTTTTTAAATGAGCTTAGTTTTTTGTGAAAATGAAAAAAAAAAAAAAAGCCTAAGCGGATAATCAAATTTTAAAAGAATTTTATCATAATTTTTAAAATTACATTTAGATCCTTAATAGAAAATTGGATAGAATTGAAACAAATCAAATAATTCATATGATAAATTAATACGATTTAAATAATAAAATTAAATAGAAAATTTGAGTATAGTTGAGGATAAATGAAACTATTATCACTTATTTTTACTAAAATTTTTATCTACCTACTCTTGCTGGTGCCCTCCTAAATCATAACCTTTGACTTTACTATATTGATCTTATCCAAAACTTCAAAAAATACTTCATCCTCAATAATATTTTTATGTGATTTGATGTTGAAATCCATTCTACAATCCTTTTTGTTGTCATCTCCTATTAATAAAAAAAAAGTTAATGAAAATATTTTAAACGGGTGTCAATAAAAGAGTTTTAAACTAATTGTAAGCTGAACCTATAAAGTTTGAAAAAAAAAAAAAGCAAACGAATAAATATACAACTCATAGAAGAAACTCACATTCCTTAAAAAGATAATTGAGAGTTAACTTGTATAGATGGTCACTAAACTGTATAATTGATTACAATTTGGTTATAGAACTTTAATTTATGTTTTTTTAATTACTAAATTTCTATTTAGATTTCAGAAGTTGTATTAATTATATTTTTTATTCCATAAACAATCCAGCATTACTATTTTAGTTCAAATTTGAAGATAGCATACAAATAAACTATTTTAGTTCAAATTTGAAGATAACATACAAATAAGTTCGTACTTTCTATATTTATATAAAAATTAATAGAAAAACTAAAAATTATATTGAGGGATGAATACTTTATTTCTAAAAATAATATAAAAACATTATTCGATTAGAAAATAAAGCAAATGTTAATATTTATCATTATTTTTTAAATTTTTTTATATAATAAACTATAAATTAATTAAATATTTGTATATTATAATTAAATATTTGTATATTATATTATATTTAAATAATTTATAAATATTATTTTTTATTTTTTATTAAAATATTATTTTAATTTTTTACATATAATAAACTATGTATCAATAATAAAATATTTGTACATTATATTATATATAAATAATTTATAACTATAATTTAGGGATGATATATATACTTATTCATATGCTATTTTTTATATTTTAGATGAAAATAATAATACTGAATTGTTTATGGACTAAAAAATTTATAAAACTATACACAAAATCTAAATAAAAATTTGGTGACAAAAAAGATACAAATAAAAATTTTATAACCAAATTATAATCAAGTACAAAATTTAGTGATCATCTATACAATTTACTCAATAATTGGGACAGTAACATAACAAATAGATATATCCACATACACACACAATTAGGGGTGTTCATTTGGTCGATTAAGTCGGTTTTGGGATTTTTTCTGACCGAAACAAATAAACTAAACTAAAATTTATGAAAATCAAACTGAACTAACTCAAAAACTAAAACGAACCAAAATTTTCATGATAAAAATCAAACTGAACCAAAATATTTAGAAATATTAATTACAATAGTATTTTTATATTAAATTATTATACAATTTTAAAAATATAAAATAAAAAATAAAATTTCAGTTAATTCAGTTAACCGAATTTTGGTTTGGTTCGACACTGAAATTTCGAAAATGATAAAAATTCGGTTTGATCAACTCAAAAGGCCTACACACTATCACTCTTTAAGCTTATATAAGGATGAGTTTTTTTACTTATGATGCTCTTTATGTATTTGGCATCTTCACCTTAGTTATATGTCCTTTACATCTCTTATGCTCTTTTCTTTCTACTTCTCAACATTTTAATTCCACAATATTGAAGCTTAATACTAGTTAGGCAACATGTCCTTTGTAAATTGGCAGGAATATTAAAAAAAAAGCTACACGTGGACCAAAGAACATAAGAGTGGCACCATAAATAAGACGCAAGAAAACAACTTGATACTAGACCCGACCACGGTTCATGAACCGGGCAGTTCCGAACGGTTCCACCTTCCACAGTAGGTGTAACCAAACTGGAACCGGCCTAACCTCAGTTTTGGGCCGGTTCCATACCGGCTGGTTCACAGTTCCGGTTTTGCCGGTTCGGTTTTTAAAAAAAATATTTTTTAATAAATTAATTTTAATTTAAAAATAATAATTTATAATAAATTAAATTAAACTACAAAAATAAAATAAAGGGCTTGAACTTAATTTTTTTTACAAAAAAAATTAAGTTGCCTACATATCCTTTTGGGGTTAGAGGAATCAAAGTTTACGTAGTTCTCTTACCTTTTTTTTAAAACATAAAATTTACCCCCTTACCACTTTAAATTTAATCACTCTCGTAACCAAATGCAGAAGTTGAAGTTCTTCCTTCGGTTGTGAAGCCGTATAAATCATCATTTTCGTCTTTTTTAATTTCTTGTTCCTTTAATGTCGTTTTAGTCCAATTATCCACACATGTTTGTGCCTCCAATGATTCGGGAACCGTTGAAGATCGAATCTCATCCAAAATACTTCCTCCCACACTAAATGCTTGTTCAACAGCAACTATTGAGACCAGACTTGCTAAAATTTGTTTAGCAATTTGTGAGAGGATGGGAAATGTATTTTGGTGTCGACTCCACCATTTGAGGAGAGGAAAATCTTTACCTGTGTTGCTATTACCAAACTCGAAAATAGTTGTTAGATAAATGTCAAAATCAGGAGATGAACTAGATGATCCTCGAGGTCTTTTTTGTCTTTGCATTAAGACACAATCACTCATACTAATTTTAGATGGTTCAACTTGAACTTGCCTACTAGAAATAGAAGAAAAAAATCTTTACCTATGTTGCTATCACTAAACTCGAAAATAGTTGTTAGATAAATGTCAAATTCAGGAGATGAACTAGATGATTCTCGAGGTTTTTTTTGTCTTTGCATTAAGACACAATCACTCATACTAATTTCAGATGGTTTAACTTGAACTTTATTACTAGAAATAGAAGAAGAAGAAGATATAGAAGTAGAAATTTTGACATATTGTCTAAATTCCTCAAATAATTCTATTAATATTCTTCTAACTTGATTAATTATTGAATCAATATCAATTTTATTATCATCAATCATATTTAAACATCCATAATAAATACTCAAATAATCATTCAACCCATCTAATTTACATCTAGGATCAAAAACATATGCAACAAGATGAATTAGTGGAATATTTTTAAAATAATTTAACCATTTTAATTTCATTAATAAAATTGATTCTTTTATAACAATGTCATTCTCATGCTTTTGTAGTGCACCAACAACATTAATATATTCAATTAATAATAAATGAAATGTAGGATAATAAACACCACTTAAAGTATAAGTAGCATCATTAAAAACTTTTAAAATATCTAAAAGTTTTGTACAAACTTCTCAACTTTGTGGATATAAATTATTTTGTGGCACATTATTGGAAATAAATATGCACAATAAATCTCTATATCCAAATGACTTATTTAATAATTCATAAGTTGAATTCCAACGAGTTGGAACATCTCTTGAAAATTTTTTTAGTTTTTTACCATTATCTCTACAAAATTTTCTCCATGCTTTTAAAACTTTTGGATGTGTCCATAAAAATGAAATTGCTTTTTTAATTGGAGAAAGGAGTACATCCAAAGATTTTAACCCATCTTGTACATATAAATTTAAAACATGACAAGTACATCTAACATGAAAAAATTTTCCGCCAATATTTGGTTGACAAATATTTTGAAAATTATTAATTGATGTGGTATTATAATTACTAATAAAACTAATCAACCGAACAAAATAATTAACTATTTAATTTACTAAAATTTAACAATTTTATTCCAACAAATTTCATTAAATATTCAAGTAAAAGAATATCAACCCACAAATCATAAAAATATATTAAAAATAGCACAAATTAAAGTTGACCAAATAATTAATTAAACCATTTAAATCCACCAACAAATAAAAAATGATAAATGTATAGAACTAAGCAAAATAAAAATAAAAATATATAACAAGAAAACAAAAACATAAAAAATACATAAATAAAATGTAAGAAAATAAAAAAAAAAAGAAAATAACCTTGAAGATCTATTAGATCTACACAAGATCTACAAAATGGTGGTGACTGGAGATGGCGGCAGTGGGATGGCCGACGGCAAAGCGAGGTGGCTAGAAATAGTTGTGGAGGAAGAAAAGAAGGAGAGGGGAAAAAAGGAAGAAGAAATAGAAAAAAAAAAAGAAAATGAATGAGGAAGAAATGAGGGTGATATGAACCATCGAACCAAGGATCCATTAATCATACATGGAGGTCCAATAAAAAAGTCTAAAGCTAAAAGGATGAAAGAGACCTTAACCACTTTAATGGTCCTAATTTGGAAGAACCAAAATAGCCAAGATTGGGCCAAAAATCTTAAAATTTAAGAAGAGACTAAAATGGTCAACATGATCTAGCAAGCCTAAATCATGAAAATAAGAGTCCAGCCATATTAGAGTGAACCACTTAGCCCATTTTGATGAATAAAAGGTCATTCAGTCATAATAAAATTTGTGGGCTTATTTTATGTTAATTTGGGTTTTATTTGTGTTAGGTTTGCAAATTGAGCATTTGTTCTATTTCAACCCATTTAAACCAGATTTTTATTTTATCTTATTTTATTTAATTTTATTTGAGAGTTACTGTCATGTCCGTACACGAATAATTAAAGTTATTCTAGGTCAGAACTAAATTGTAATAAAAATAAATTTAAAGGAAGGACTTAATTGAAAAAACTAAAGTTGAGGGGCTAAAAGAAGAATATGGCTAAACTGCCATATTTATGACTCAAGGAAGAAAAAAAAGAGAACACAGAAGGAAGAATGAGAAGTCACGGGAGGAGAGGAAGGAAGAGAATAAGGGAGTAACCGACATTTTCTGTGAGTGGATTTCTTTTCTTCAATTCTCTGATTTTTATACTTCTTTTTTTTTGCTGATTTTCAGTTGTTTTAGAATTGATTTTGACTCTATTGTTGAAATTTTAAAAATTTGAACATTACAACAGTGCGATCAGGCAGCGTCTCAACCCCTTTCAGGCCCTTATTCGATGCCTCAGTGGGCACTAAGGCGATGCCTCAGTAGGCCAACAAGGCGGCACCTTAGTGATTTGAAAGTGATAAGGCGACACCTTAGTGGGCGCAAACGCAGCGCCTCTACATTGTGTCGATGCCTCAGTGGTTCAAAATACTGTTTTGAGTCGTTTCTGATCGGTGTTTAACCCGGATTTAAAATATACATGATTTACGAAGTAAATATAGAGTTTTGATTTGATCATAAATATAAATAATTATGAAAATGTAATGATTTTGTGAGCACATGTACATTAAAAGGAAAAGTTGAAATAAGATTGTGTCTGGGGTACGGTTGGGTTCTGTAAGACGTAAGACTATGTCCGAAACACAACAACTCACAAGTGAATGATATAAAAATGAGCACTAGCGCATATGGTATTAAGAGGTAGTAAGTCCATGTCAATGACATGACATGGTTGGTAGATGAGTACAGCCGATGTTTAGGGTCGGGTATACATCTTACCCTGTAGATGTAAACTAGCCGATGTTAAGGGCCGGATGTACATGTTACCTTATAGATGTAAACTGGTAAATATGTATAGCCATTGCCATGAGCCGAGTACATATTTTACTTTATAGATGTAGGGTTGGTGAGTGTGTATAGCCATTGTCTGGGGCCGGGTACACATTCTACCCTATAGATGTAAAGTGGTTAAGTATGTAAGTGTGTGTAGCCGTTGTCTGGGGCCGGGTATACATTCTCTCTTATAGATGTAAGACTATATTTAAGGTATATGCATAGTTGCTGTCTAGGGCCAGACACAAATATTAATTAGAATTTGGCACTTAAGTTATTATTGGCATAAGTGCTGATCACACTTAAGTTATCGTATGCATACTGACTTATTGGTATTATGTTCGATGTAGTTTTATACCACACCATATCCGATATCACTGTAATATTTGTATAGTTTACTTTGACAATGCTATTATGATGCAAGATGTAATCTTTCAACTTTTCAATTAGTTGATTGTGTTGGTTAAGAATATCAATAGTATTATTATTTATGATCTTATTCTAAGTTGTGTGTTTGAGTTTTCTCTATTGAGACATCGAGATTTATTTAAATATTTCATTTCTTATTAATTTATTCACTCACTGAGTATTTTCCCCCGAAAATACTCACCACTCCTTTTTATTAAATTTTTCAAAGTTAAGTGGCTATCTGGAAGATAGCTAAATATATAATAGGTGAAGCAAAAGCAGTGAAGAATCTCAAGAGTATTGTTAAGTTAGGATATTTAGTAATAGTATGTTATAGGTTTAAACAGTTGTATATGATGGATTGTATTGTGAAATTTGTGTATAATAGAAAAGGAGAAAATTTTGAAAAAGTTATCTTATAACAAATATTAGTGGAATATTTTATATTTATATGTCTAAATTATAAGAGTTAACTAGTTAATGGACAAGAAAGAAGTAATACTCGGCCAAATTAGTACTTAAGTTAAGAAAGTCAAGTGTGCGACCTTCTAACAAAAGTATTGATGGGGTTGGGTGTTACAGTTACAAGAGAGATATTGAGAAGTTAATGTATTTAATGCATTAATGTGATAGAGGGGCTGTAACATACAATAAATGGGGTTGTAAATGATTAATAATGGGGTTAATATTCATTAGGTAAATTACAAATTTACTAATACGTGTATCACTCCAGCTCTAGCCTTGAACACTATATAAATAAGGCTACTCTCTTATAAACACCATCTACAATTTGAATGAAAATTTCAGAATACACTTGTGAATGTTTTGCTTTTAAGTTCTTATTTGAATTTTGAAACTTATCAAGCCAATTTTAGCTTGTGGCATTTAAAACCTAAAATATTTATTTTCTTTTAACTTATCAACCTTGTTTGTGCCGTTCTAAAGAAATCAAAGTGTTGTTCTAATTAATTTTATCAAACTCTATTGGTAAAGTGGTTAGAATAGTTATTCATTCTTCATTCTTGAAAGATCCAACATGTGACATTATTGTTGGAGGATGTTAATTTGTATTCTATATGTATAATAGCTCTTTAGTTATTGGAGTATATGGTTGCTAAATTGATGATTTCCATTAGATGGAAAAAAAAAGAGAGGAAAAGATGAATAAATGAAAAGAGAAAATGAAAGTAGAAAATGAGGGAAAAAGAATGTACAATAAAAAAAAAAAAGAGGGAAAAAGAATATGAAAGGAAAAATAAAGGGAAAAAAGGGGTGGGAAGAATTTTAAAAAACAAAAATGAGAAAAATCTTGAAATAAAAAAAAAAAGAAAATTAAAAGAAGAAAGAAATTGTATGTATATATATTTACAACACTATTTTTTATATATATTAAGAATTTTAATTAAAATAAAATTTATATCATAATTTTGTAAAAAAAATAATAGGAATAAAAAATTTACATAGTCCATCATTAGTCCGTCACTAATTAGTAATGGATTTTCAATTTTGTCACAAAAGTTATAAAAAATTTAAAAAATAATAAAGTCTATCACTAATTAATGACGGATTTGTGATTGACTTTATTAATTTCACAAAAAAAATTGAAAAAAAAATGTAGAAGTCCATCACTATATAATCTGTTGCTAATATAGTGACAAATTTCTATAGTACGTCAATAATTTGTGATGGAATTATAAATTCATCACTAATTTGTGACAAAATTGGAAATTTGTCACTAATTTGTGACAAAATTGGAAATTTGTCACTAATTTGTGACGATTTTCAAGTTCGTCACAAATTTCACAAAGAAAAAATTGAAAAAAAATAATTAATGAAGTCCATCACTAATTCATAATTAATTAGTGACGGATTATTAAAGTTCTGTCACTAATTAGTGACAGATTTTCAAATCTGTTATAAAATTTACAAAAAATAAAAAATAATAAAATCTATCGTTAATCCGTCATAAATTTTACAAAGAAAAAATTGAAAAAATAAAAATAAAAAATGCATCACTAATATGTCACTAATATAGTGATGAAGTAGTGACGGATTTCTAAAGTTCGTCACTAGTTAGTAATAAATATGAAAATGTCACAAATTTCACAAAAAAAGAATTGAAAAGAAACAATTAATGAAGTTTGTCACTAATCCACCACTAATTAGTGACATAATTCAAAATTCGTCACTAATTAGTGACGAACTTCAAAATTACGTCATTAATTTGTGACGGACTTGAAAATCCATTACTAATTTGTAACAGACTTGTAAATCTATCACTAATTTATGATGGATTATTGATGGATTTTCGTTCCGTTACAAATTTTTCTAGATTATTTTTTCTTTTGAAATTTGTGATGAATTTTGTATCCGTCACTAATCTCAATTTCTATCACTATTCCGTCACTAATCCTTCATAATTCAGTGATAGAGATTTCCATAAGTAAATTTCAGTTTTTTTTAGTGTAGATCAAATTTTAACTTTTTCAATAAATAAATATAAATCTTGTATTTAAGGACCAAATTGCCCCAAATTTTTTTTCTTATTGCACATGCATAACAATCTCTTCTAAAATCCAAATTAAGATTTTTTGAATTAAAATTTATTTAATATTCAATATTATTTATAGTAGTTTGACTTGTCAAAACTTCTTTTTTTTATCCTTATCTTCATCATCTTCCTATCTATCTCACTATCTTATTGCATATCAATTATAATTCACCTTCCAAAATGAACCCATTAATGCCATTTTTTTCAATCTTTCAAAGCTTAAGCTTTTTTTATTTCTTTTTATTTTTTTCTTCTTAATCACAACCAAAACAAAACCTACTTCAAGATTACAACTAAAATCACTCATCTCTTTTAATTTTTTGAAATTCCTGTAGCAGTTGCTTCTTCTTGTTGTTGTTATTACTATAAATGATTTTAAAGCTTTTGCTTCCTCTCATAATATCCTGATAAGCCGAGTTAAATAACCCAGGAGAAGGAGAGTCGAGCTGAGACAACACCGCCATAGAATGTACGGTGGAGACATTAATCTTACCACCGAGAGAGGTACAATTAAGCGTGTTTACCATATTTTTTACACTGTTGAAAGTAGTTGAGAGATCAAATTCTAATCTCTAGATAATATAACCCCCATAAATAGAGAAGAAGCTTCAGTTTTTGTAATAATATTGTGTAGATGAAATGTTATTATTATCATTGAACTCGTTATGGATGGTGATGAGAATGATGTTGCTAGCTGGGTACTAAAGTAAGACGTTAGCATTAATCCATTGAGTCGCTGAGTTAGGATTGGAAGCTAAAGAAGGAGTATTTCCATTTACTGTTTTGCTGACGATACTAGTATTTGTGAGAGCTTTTAAGAATGGATGGATCAACACCGTAGAGTTTTACCTTTTAACTTAAAGTTGATTGTAGAAGTTTTTACGATGGTTTGTGGTTGTGGGAGGTTATCGACGACTAAGCCATAGTTAATATCAGGATTGTGTGAACCTACAAATGAATGAAGAAAAGTGAATCAAAATTTCCAAAAAATGGACTTAACTTGTTTTGATGTGGGTAGTGTGAATTTTTAGCAAATTAAGTTGGGTAGACATTAATAAAATATTCAATATAGTAATAAAATATTCAATATAGATTTTTCACTCTCTTTTGAAAGAAGTTGTATTACACGCATATAATTTTGTAAAAAATTAGAGTTATTTGATCTTTAAATATAAGTATTGGGCTTATTTGTCGAAAAAGTTATAATTTTAATCTACTTAACTTTTTTGATACAAGTTGAAAGGGCAAATTTACCATTTGTCCCCCCTTCATCACATTTGCATGGCCTTTAATAACTATAATGCTCAAATGCTAAGAATCTTTATCATTTCTCACTCAAATGCTAAGCTTAATGGTAAAATACAAAAATTATTTCTCCTAATTGATATAGTGGATTTACTAGGCATATTTTTAAAATAACATTTATGGTACCAACAAGAAAAATAATTTTTTGAAAAAAAAAAAAAGAACAAGGTTTTTAAACTCGCTTTTAAACCTAGGATCGACTGAGGGGCTACTAATTCGTATCATAAAATCGAATATTATAACATATGTTAAACATGCATTTTTAAGATTCTAATTATATATATACTATATTAATATTTATTTTATTTATTTTATCACTATAAATTTTGCTTCAATATAGTAATCTACTTTAATCATTATACCAAATTTAATTTTCATGCTTTCAAATGAAAAATAAACAATATAAAAGTCCATGAAAATAAAAATACAACAATACAAAGAGAAAAATAAATAAATAATACATTGTTAACATGTCTCATGACTATTACAGATTAACTTATAACTAGTCATGAATCCATGCAATGCATGCATTGCAGATTAAATATAATACAAAATTAAATAATTAAAAAAATACTTTTAAGATAATGACAATTATAAATAAATTAAAAATAGAACATATCACAATAATTTTATTTTTCTAATTTTTGTTGTCATAATATTTTTAATTGTAATAAGATTAGTTGAGGGGCATATTTTTGTGATAATTAAATAATATGAAAATTTTGTATTAATTAAATTAGTCATTGACACTCATTTTTAACAAATAAAATTCATAATTTACATAACTTCTTTAAACCTTATCTATTTATTTGTTTATACTGAAATGCACAAAAATTAGTAAAATTAACAAATTGAATAGCATTAGCTAACTCATAAACTTTCTGTATACTAAGACCCTCAAACTCACCATAAAGTGCATTATCACTTAGATCCAAAATGCTCCAAATTAATCAATTCTCTTAAAACTTCTCTAACATTACCTGAAAACTTATTAGAATGCAAATCTAATATCTTAAATTGCTGCAAATTCCTAAATGACACTATTAACCCAACTAGAAACCCACCTTCAAAACCATTTATTGATAAATTTTACTTCAAATTCCATAACTCTATGATCCGACCCAGGATTGGATTAGAAAAATTATTGCCAAAGAAATCCAAATACTAAAGTGAACTCGTGGATCCTAATTTAGGTATAATCCAACCCGTGAAATGGTTATTAGAAAGAAATAGATTTTAGAGGGATTTAAGGCTAAACAAAGTAAAAAAACTTCAAGTCACTGAAAAGACTCAGGTGGTCTAAGGTAATGGTGGTGATTGAATTGGTAGTTGGGTCATAAGTAGGGGTGTAAATGAACAGAGTGGCTCGTAAGCCGCTTGAAGCTCGACTCGTTCGAACTCGTTTGTTAAGTTAAATAAGCCAAGTTCAAACTTGATTTTGAGGCTCATGTAATAAACGAATAAAGCTCAAATATCCTAAAGTTCATCTCGTCAAAATAGCGAACAGGCTTGTTAATATATTCATGAGCCAGCTCTTGAATATGCTCACAAATAGGCTCATTTAGGAAGCTCATGAACAAGCTTCTTTAGCTTGTTTGTGAACTGACTTATAAACAAAATTGTATGGAAAGTACATAATTTTGTTAACGTTAAGCATTAGTATTAAATAAAGTACATAATTTTAATATATATTAGTACAAATATTAAGTAAAAATAATTAAAAACTATTGATTGTAATAAAAAGTTATATATTTCTTAATTATAATGTAAATTAATATTAATATTAAAATTTAATATCAATTCAATGTATTAGAAAATATTATGTAATACTAAGTTACTATTAAATTTAGCTAAAACTGTGTAGTTTCATATGTAACTATGTACATAGTTTTAATATATAATGCTACTATTAAGTATACATAAATTTAACTTGTGAACTGATTAGCTATAAGATTACTAAATACTAAGTATCAATTAACTACTAAGATTACTATAAAATTATTAACTATTGAGTATCAATTATAGCTAAAATGCTTAATGAATTAAATTTATTTCAAAAAAATTATCCAAAGCACAAACACCCTAAACGATGTAGTTTAGGACTTAACCCTAAATTAATCTACACCACTAGGGGTATAAAATTTAAGTATTATATACTAATATAGTATTAAGTAAATACAATGACAATTATTAAGTAATCTTATACTAATTTTATTAATCTTATACAATTACTATGTGCAAAATTTGGTTTCGTGGACCCTTCTCAAATGCTTCTTTATATTGTTTCACAAAAGTTCCATATTAGTGCTCTTGATCCTAACCCAAAACCCAACCCAAGAGACACGAATTGATCAGTTTCATTATATAATTTAGAAGTTAGTACTATAAATTAATAGCTCTAAAAAATTTATAATTAATATCATATCTTTAATTATTGATATGTTGACCATAATAACTATATTTTTCATAATAATATTATTAATTTGACAAAAATAATAATTATTTTATACAAATAAATAATAATTATGTTAGAAAGAAGAAACACAAACAATTTTACATAAAATCTAAAATCAAAGTTCAATAATAATTTAATTATATTATTTTTATTTAATAAAAATAATTTAGAAAAAATGTAAGGAAATATAATATAAGAGTGAACTGAAGTTTAAAAATTGCATATTGAGTAAGACATAAAGTGAAAAGAAATAGAATATAAATAATTAGCATGTGATATTTTGGTTTTAAAATCCCACATTGAATGAGAGTGAAGTGAATGGTGAATGACTAGTCTATAAAGTTAGCATGTGATGCAACTCCTATAGTTAGCCTTTTTTGTTGGTTAAGTTTTCAAGCTAAGCTTACTTAGCCCTTTGGTAGCTAAACTTGAGTATTTTGAAACTTAACTTAGTCGAGCCAAGTTCACTTTTTGGTGGCTAAGCTCGCGAGCTAAGCTCATGTTCATCTAAGTCGAGCTCAAGCCTAGGAGTTATAAATTTTCCTGAACTTGAGTTGAGCTCAAGCTCTAGTTGTTTTTGACAAGCCAAGGTTGAGTTTTTAAAAACTCAGCTCGGCTCGACTTGATTCTAGTCATAAGTGATACCGAGCCAGGAAACTAGGCAGGTGTTTAAGTCGAGTAAAGAAGAAAAGTTCCATTAAGAGAGGATTTTTTTTCAAATGGGTCTAAGATTATACCTTTTTTGAATTTATCGAATCAGTAAACTCAGCCATGAAATCATGATTTTATCGATTTTAATGATTCAACATGTGATTTTAATATGATTTTATATAAGTTCGATTTTCTATTTGTGTTGAAATGTTTAAGTGATTCTAAATTGTAAAATCGTACGAGTTAAATCATAATTTTAACAACATTGAAAGAGAATATAATACATGGTTACAACAACATGAATCATGTGTTTGTACAACATGTAATCTCAAATAATTATTAATTTTTAGATCTATGAAAGATTTTGCATGTGCACAATTGCAAATGGATAGAGAAGAGTATTCTTGTGTTGGTATCAACATTTTCAATCACAGCATCTATCAAATGCTCAAATGTGCTCATAGTTTATTTTAACTTTCAAGAGATATGATACATCAGAAAACCAACTTTATAATTGTTTTATTGTTATCGTTATCATTAAAAATATAATAAAAATACAATAATGATCAAGATTGAGTCTATAAAAGAAAATAATTAATTAGACAATATACAATATATATTCTAAAGAGGAAGAAACATACATAAATATCACTTTTAATTTATTGAAACTAAATTTGTATTGGTGTAGCAAAAGTTTATCAAATTCTTTGCAAGTTTTTAGTTCTACAAAAACATACTATAATTCTTAATTTTAATTTTACTTATTCTATTTATTGATTTCTATTTATTCATTATACCATTCCTTCGTATATATAAAATATATTAATTTTAAGAACTTATAGATATCTCTACTAATAAATAAATAAATAAATAAATATATATATATATATATATATATATATATATATATGAGACATGCAAATTTACAAGAACTTCTTCATTATTTATTGTATAAAAGTCGGATAATTTGGTAAATCATAAATTAAAATTAAATTAGTTAAAGATATAATTATAATTTAATTTAATTTGTATTTTCTAGTTTGCTTATGTCAACTATTTATCGTATAAAAATCGGATAATTTACTAATTTATAAATTGAAATTAAGTTAAATAAAATAAAATTACAATCATAGTTTAACTTAAATTATATTTCCTATTTTAATTAGGTTAACTTCTATTTATTTTTCAACTTGAAAACCCTAGCCACCTCTTTTCTCTCCTTTTTCTTTTCTAATTTTCATAAAAAAAACTTTTCTTCTTGATCATCGCCAATCATCTTTTAGATTGGCAGTGGTTCCTTTTTATTTCTTTCTATTTGATTTAGTTTATTTCGTTTCTTTCATCTAATACATACATATTTTTAATCAGTTTGTTTTTTTATTGGATTTTTTAAATCTTCCTCTATGAAATTATTACTCTTTATGAAATTTGATTATTTATCCTTTACGAAATATAATTATCTCCCAATTATGAAATTTTTATTAATTTTTTAGCAATCGAACTCATTTAAAGACCAAAAAGTCAATTTATAGCTAATCAAAGTCATTGAGTGGAGTGTAGGGATCGCCAAGTTATACATCAAAAAAACCCTGTCAACGTAATTAAAGAATAATAACAATTAACAAGAAATCTAATTATTTGAGTGAGATTTTATTTTTGTACTTCTTGATTGTACTATTATTAATATTGTTTATTTGTCAAGATGTATTTTTGATTTTCAATAAATGAAAGTTTGAATATTTTTCATAAAACAAATTATATTTATATAACATAAAATAATTTAGTTTTAGGGTGTATTTGGATCGGGGTTAAAGAAGAGTAAATGTTACTCTTATAATGCATTGACCTTCTTTAACCCTGTTTGGCAAATTTTAGAGTATTAAATTAATAGTTAACCATTTTAACAGTTATTCTCCTTTAAATATATTTTTGTTAACCTAGTTCGGGCAGAGTAAAGGCCTGTAAAAAAAATTTTCTCAAAAAATATAATTTTTTTTCATTTTCTATCATTTTTATGTATATTTATAAACTACCCATTTTCTCATTTTTTTCTACATTAATAATACACAAATCAAATCTATAAAACATATAAATTAATTTAATTTTTATGGTGGTTTTATCTTTTATTTACTATTTTAATAATGTTATTTTTACTTATTTATATTTTTATTTTCAATTTTTCATGCAATTCTTATGAGAATGTAAATAAATTAATCATATTAATACTGATTAAATATTATTTTCACCATTTTGAATTTAAAATATGAAAAATCTTTGATAATATCTTCATGAAAAATTTTCTAATAATTTTTTTAAGTATTTGATATTTTAAAATTTAATTTTATTGCGTTTGGAAATTTTAACTTATTTATTTATTTTTATTATTTTAAATATTGAATATATATTAACAATTTATTATAAAAATAATTATGCAGCTTATGCATTACCCTTTATTTACTAAATAAGAGGTTGACAATTTAACTGTTACACTTGTAAGTGTTACTCTCTTAATAGTTACACCCGCAGCTGTTACACCTTATTTTTTTAACCTCGATCCAAACGTACCCTTTAAATTAAATTATATTTTGTATTATAATTAGATGAATTTTTATTTGAACCGACATAAACTAAATAAAATAGCACAATTTTAAAAACTTCATTGAAGTTTAAAAATAATTTCAATTAATTTAATTAATTTTTATTATTTAAATAATTAATTATAGTCATAAATTTAAAAATAGTATGGAGAATTTTTGGTAGAGATAAATATTAAAAATGTAATGTATAATTACTCAAAAAGAGAAAATTGATGTTAAAATATTAAAAAAATTAATTTATAGCAACAAATTTAAGATAACTAAAATTAATTTATTTTTTTTATTATCTAATAATTAATTATGATTATAAGATTAAAAAAATAGTACATAATTTTTTTGAAAAAAAAAGTATTAAAGTTAAAAAATATTTTAAAAAATGTTAAAAAGATGACGTATAATAAATGAACATATTTTTTCTACTCTAATTATGTAACATCCATGTCCTAAGCCGCAATTAAATTGGATAAATAAAGTTCAATTAAGTCTGATTTAAAAGAAATAATGGATGAGGGGTTAAATGAGAATTTTAGCTGAAGGGTTAATTTAGGAAGTAGTAGAAAATAAAGAAGAAAAATTAAATAAATAAGAATATAGAGGACTTAAGGTGATATTAGTCAAGTGAGGTGTCTTGTTGCATGTAACTTAAAACTTACAAAGCTAACACTTGTTATGTTATAAAAAAAATATCTTTGCATTAAAGAGAACATTGAATTGAAGAAGAAGCATAATACTTATATTGGGAAAGAACTAAAAGGAGAAAGAAAGAGTGGATCTAAAGATTGAGTGGAGAATATCAAGCTTTCTATAGGTAGAAATCTTCATGCATGCGCATAGTTTAGTTTATATTTGTGTAGATTTAGTTTGTTAGAGCATGCATCCATAGAGATTTATTCATTATAGTTTGGTTTAAAGAAATTTCATTATTTATTATAGGAGGTCCACAAACTTGAGGGTTGTAAATAAGATTAGGTTTAGCTTAAAAATTGTGAGTGATCTTCCTTTCCCAGTCTATTCTAGTTTTTGGCTAAAATTCTTCTTGAATTTATATCAACTTTGGATTTTATATCGTTGAAATTTTCTAAATCTGTTATAATCTTAAATGTTCTTGTTGAAAGGGCTTCGACTTTGCTCTTGTTGGTATCATTATTTGGTTTTTTTACTACTTGTGATACTCACTTTTGCCAAGTTTTTGCTGTGTTGTTTGGTGATAAACTTTTGGGTATCAAATATGACTTTATTTCTGTAAAAAAATTATCATCTTCTACTCCACATATAATTATTCATAATTTTGAGATGAAAATTGTGAGAAGGCTGAAGTAAGACAAGATGATAATGAAATTTTTTAGCTATCTTATATGAGTAAAACATATAAATACATCAATTGTAAAGTGATGTTTTGAGCAAGTTCAACGCAACAAGAGTTATTGCTGCTACACTTGTTATGCAATCAAGTGCCACCTAAACAAATAAGTGCAGCAACATGCCATTAAGGCGCTACCTGAGTGGACCTACCATTGTCTGGTCAAGCTGGGCCGGTGCCTGATTGATCAGCTGGTACTCAGTAGCTTTAAAAAAAACTTAAATCTTAATTTCACGATACTTTGAATTGTAGACACTATATTTATATTGTTGCAAAGTCTAAATAATCTCAAGGAACTTATTAATCTTTTTATAAAAAAAATTATTATATATTTTTATATGAGCACCTCAATGATATATTAATAATAACTTTGAAAATTGACCAAAGGAGGCAGACGAGAACCATATATATATATAGGGTTTCGAAGTAAACTTTTGGTTATATATTTATATATATGATCATGTTTGTGATTAATTTTTGGAATGAAGAGAATATAAGTGTTAACTAGCTGAATTTAAACTTTAAATTGACTTTCGAACTTTGAAAGTACCTATATATGTTTATAACTTCCTAAACACCGATGTTGTTCCAATCCTAATTAAGATTTTGGGGCAATTAATTTAAAATGTATTTTGTTAGCTAATTAATGGTATTCCTCAATGAACAAACTTTGATATAAAAATATTTGTAATAATTATAATAAATTCAAAGGCACAGGAACCTAATTTTTAATATTTTAAAAAATATATATATCTTTGACTTAAGTTTTATGAAAAAAAATATTTGCTCAAAGAACATTTCTGGTACACCAAGTTGGAGCATTAGTATTTATCAAAAATAAATTCAAGAATACAAGAGACGTACCAATCAAGAATTCAAAGTCCATAAAAACAAGTAATAACTTAAGTATCATCCCTACAACTAAGTTATGATTAGATAAATCAAGTGTTGGAACATGGCGAAATTGTGGCACTAATTTTCTTATAGAGCTAAAATATTTACTAAATCATTAAGGCATGATAAGTTCCAAGTATCAGTACTATCTTGTCATTAACTATGGTACCAAAATCTCTAAAATATTAAATATTATCAAATTTTAAAGAAATGTTAGAAGTAATAGGTCCTTGAGTACCGTTTAAAATTTATAATGGTACTAAAATAATAAATTCAGATTATTAAAAATTGAAAAAGCATCACTGCAATAATGAATTCCAAGTTTGTATATATATCTATATATGTATGTGTGTGTGTGTGTGTGTGTATGTATTTTTCATGTTGTGTTAATTGTACATATGTGTGAGTTGTTAGTGCCCAATAATTTGATAAATATGTTTGGAAAAACACATAAACTCATTAAGCATCACTGTAATAATGAATTCCAAGTTTGTATATATATCTATATATGTATGTGTGTGTGTGTATGTATTTTTCATGTTGTGTTAATTGTACATATGTGTGAGTTGTTAGTGCCCAATAATTTGATAAATATCTTTGGGAAAACACATAAACTCATTATACTTTTGGGGCATGTTTATATGGTGAATAGTATGCATACGAATTTATTATGGTGAATAGTATGCAGTACTCTAATGTAAAAATTATTAAATAGATGAATAAAAAAATTGTACATACTTGGAACATTTATTTTTTGTTAGCAAAATAAGTTCGACGTTACAAACTTAAAATGAATAAGTAGATTAAGAAGCCAAGCAAAATAGTTTATAATAACAAAAATAAATAATAAAATGAAAATTATATTATATTTTAAATTTTTGAATGATATTTCCTGTTTGGTGATATTTTGTTATTCTTATTTGTTCAACTCTTATTATTGTTGATTCTTAATCTAGAAATATTTTTGTTTATTAACTTTTTATTCCTATCACTTACCGAGTAATTTCACTTTAAAATTACTCACACTCCTTTCTTTCCTTATTCTTCTAGCTATAATTTATAGTAGAAGTCTAGTTGAAGAGTTATGGTTGTACAATGGATCACTATGACGTACAAAGTGACAGTTTCAAAAATATTGGTCAAGTATGTGATTTCTTATAATATAGATTTAATCTTTGTATTTAGGGTAGCCATAGAGCCTATAGGCATCTTAATGTGTATGTTAGTAGTTAAGAAGGAGTATATGGATAGCACGTGTACTACTACTCGAGTTTTCTATATGATAGACCCTGATTTTTAGGTCACCTTGACCTAGATTTGAGATTGCGGTATAGAAAACATATTTTTTTTTACCTTTTTAGTTCATGCCAGGCTGCACCTACTTGAACTTTAGTGTTACATTTTGTTTAAGATATATGCAAGACCGCCAAAGTGCCCTATTTTAAGATGTGTTTGAGAGTAGTGAAGCACATCTACTTCTCTAATTGTGGATGATGCCGAGAGGGTCATTCAGAGCTTTTATTGTTATGTTATTTTGAGATATATCTTAGAATGGCCCATATTCCATTTTATGTATATATATTAATAGTTGTTTAGCTATGGAGACGCATTGTACATATATACTATGGAACTATAGTACTTAGGTTTAAGTTTGTATAGATTATGACAGCTTACCATCTTATATTTTCATTTGGTTAATGGATTTAAGGACATAATAATATCTAAGAAATTAAAATATTATTATGAATAGTGTATGTTTGTATAGATTGGTTAGGATGAGGGTGTTACAAATTAGGTCAACTTTTTTTTTTTTACTATACAAGTAAAATTAGATAATATAATTTTAGAAGTTTTTGTAGATGAAATTTAATAAGTAAACAATTAAAATTAATTAACCATAGAGATAACGACACTGTTAGTCCTAAAAAAGTTACATTTTTAAAATTAAATCCTATAAGAAAAAAGTTTTATAATCAAGTCTTAAAACTAATTAAAAGATTTGTGTTAGTCCTATTCTATCAAATCTAATGGAAGCTAATGACATATCACTCATCTTGAACTTCTTTTTAAAATGTCAACAGCCATGTCATGTAAATATTGCCACAATGGTTACCCACGTTAGAAGAGCTGTCGTATTGAATTTCCATTTATTGGGTTTAAGGCTTTGTTCTTATTAACAAGGGAAAATTCTCGCTTTGATACTGTTACAACTTTCATCTCAGAGGGAAAGAAAGAAAAGCATATTAAAGGTGTTACACCACGTCTTACATAGCCCGAGGTGGACGATTAGTATCTCATCTCGTCACGTAGCATGCGATGGACACTAGAGCTCACCTTTCAAGTTACTTGAGTTAATATTTTAAGTAAGAAATATATTTAGAGAAGAAGTAATATTTTGCATTTAAAATAGTAGTATAGATAATGTTAACAACAATATAGTTTATGATTTACAAAACATACTTATAAGAGTTATACATTTTAATTATACAAAATATGACCATCAGATTGAGATCAGCACTAAAGCTAAAATGATAAGCCAACCTTATATAGAATGTTTACAACCTCTCTAAGTTTAAAGATCTACCATTAAGCCTTACAATCTGAAAATTTTTAGAAATTATAGTAAAATGAGTACAAAAATATACTTAGTGAGCAAATGTTACAAGCATAAGATAGTTTAATGAATTTCACATAATAAACTCTTGAATTAAAAAACTAAAGCATTTAAAATTAAGATTATATTTCAATTAAAAAAATCAAATACATTTTTGCTTTCAACTCATTCAAAGCTTAATAAAGTAATACATATTCTTTTCAAACATCCATATAAACTTCCTTTTGTACTAACCATCCTTATAATGAGCATCATAAATTGGCCATAACATACAAGCCGTCACAAACTCACTCTCTAGATAAACTTGACGGCCAACTATTTAACTATATTAGCACGGTACGACCCTTCACCATTTTGCAATTAAGTGCCCTATGGACTATTGCATAATAGCAACCATTATAATCTTAAATGTGCATATATCATCTCAGCACATTCAGACATTTGATAAGAGTGGTAATACACAAAATCGACTACCAATTTAAATCACATCATTTATACCTCATCAAAACATTCATAATCAAAGTAGCTTCCATAAAAAAACCAATGCATAAAACTAAACTCATTTCACATGATACGACATTCTCTTTTCATCATCTTACAATTAAGCGCCCTGTTGACTATTGCGCAATAACATTTATCATAATCTCAAATGTGCATATATTATCACAGCATATCCACATATCTCATAAGTGTGATAATACACAAAATCGACTACCAATTTAAATCATATCATTTATACCTCATCAAAACATTTATAATCAAACAGCTTTCATTAAAAACAATGCATAAAACTACTCTATCAAATCATTAAGTGTTTAAAATAACCTAAAATCAAGTTGCATATAAGGTGTCAAATAGCATAGCATTTAACTGATCAACTTATAATCCAATGCTATATATATATAAAGAATAGAGTTTGAACAACTTGAACATCTACTCATCAAAATAACCTACAAACACACCCAACTGGCTTCACAAAACTGTCTACGTAGCACCAACACCTGCCTTTCCCTTTGCAGCACTTATTACATAAAATGCTATATAGAATTCATCAATATAATAGGTCTACATACTGGCTTAATCATGCAGCCCTAAGTGATATGCAAAAATATGCAATTCATTAAAATTCTACAAGTTTATCTTTGTTACCATGATAGGATAGGTTTAAAATGTTAACTTCAAAAATTTGCTATGAGTTGTAGAAAAAGAATTTGAATCTTAAATTTTACATACTCTTGAATATATATATCTAGTATTATATATTGTTAAAATTTTACTGTAATTGAATAACAATAAAAAGAGTTATAAATAGCTAAATACAACCAGCTTAAAAATCCAGGCAAAATGAGCAATACAAATTATAGCCTTATTAGACTATGCTACAAGTATAAAAAGCTTTAATAAAATGCCATAAAATTATAAGAGACTTTTCAATGTTTCTTTAGAAGTAAACCAAACTCAATTTAGAGCTTCTTAGCTCAAGATATCAATGAAATATAGAGGCTAGAATCAGCTCATTAATTCTCACTCAATTATGTAAACCTAGATCAAAGGTAACTTTGAAAATTTGATTGGAATTATAGACAAAGAATTTAAATCTCAAATTTTAGATAGTTTTAGATTCAAGTGTCCTAAATAGTCTATAAAAATCTCACTTCAATTGGAGAACTATATATGACTGAACAGAACCCGCCTAACTGTCCTAACATATTAAGTAACAAAATGTTTGCTCTTATTAGACTAATATGGGGGCAGAATCAACTCAACTTTAAAACTAAATAGTTGTAGAGGACTCACTAATAGTTCCAAAAAAATCAAACCATATAAATATTGGAGTTTTCTAACTTATGATATAAAAGAATTACAAAAGCTAGGTAATCTAGGAAATCAGTCTCAAAATTTTAGCTTGATAAATAGTTTGCATAAAACTAATCTCTTACCCATTTTAAGCTCAAATCTCTATTAAAATTTCACATAAAAGCTATTTAATATATAAATTAGCATAAGAAATAATTACCTAGACAATTTGCTTAAAGGTTAAGTTTTGGTGCTTCTTCAAATCCACTTAGCTCAACGATTACTTTCCTTAATGACTTCCTTCACTTGCTCTTAATTCTTCCTTAAAGGCAGCTTAAAACTTCTTTAGTTCAACTCCCCCTAAAGCTTTAAGACCTCTCTATAGGCCCTCAAATTGTGCATTAGTTCTTCCTTAAGCATGCAAAGCTTCAATCTTTGTATATTTTTTGCTTTGGTT
Organism: Macaranga tanarius; assembly: GCA_949673435.1. Lineage (NCBI taxonomy): Eukaryota > Viridiplantae > Streptophyta > Magnoliopsida > Malpighiales > Euphorbiaceae > Macaranga > Macaranga tanarius. Next base: position 33,402 of record CATIWO010652911.1, read on the forward strand.
GCTTACTATCTTCAAGAGCACAAAGGTTCCTTTATGTTTACCCTTTTCTTTCTCTTATTACCTCTCTAAGGTGTTTGGCACTTTATATTATAAGAAATTGTAGCAGTAAATAAAGCTGGAATAAAGAGGTTTGGTTTGAAAATTATTATCTGAACCCCTTTAGTTAACCTAACTTATGTTAGTTAAGTATCAACCTTTGCCTCTTGTCATATAGTTTGTATTCCACTTATTTTTCCTTCCTTCTCTTAGTTTTCCACCTCAAAAATTCCAGCCTCTCCCACTTCCAAGCCAATACTTTACTTATTTAAATTTTCCTTATGCAGCCTTGCCCATAATCAATTTGGTCCTTACACTATTCTCAAGTCCACTTGATCATCCATCTACTTTCTATTTACTCAATTAAGTTCTTATTTTTTCCTAATAGTTAAATCCTCATCTTTCACTCCAATTTAATTTTAGATTTCTTACTTCCTCATACTTTTTATTTATTTGAGTGTCATCAAAATTTGAAAATTCTCACTTCTTGATCGAGTACGAATCACGGCTCGATTATAAGTCCTATCTTAACTCTATATATACAACATTTTGCATTCCAACATACATTCATCTATATACATATCACATATATATATAGCATGCTTTAACATACATATCATATATATACATTGAACATGCAAGATGGATGCATAAATAAGGAGGGATCATGGATCTTTCTTAATCCTATTCTAATACTTAGAATATTTACAAGTGGGCCTAGCCTAAGAAAATCCTTCATTCCATGAGCCTCCTTAGTCACCATCATCATGGGCCTTGCCTTTAAGCCTTCAAGGTTGAATGGGCCTCCAATTGAACTCTTCAATGTTACATTCAATCTTTGACGTATTAAGGCAAATAATTTACATCTTAATCCTATGCAACTAACACTTAATTGCATAACCATAATAATAAAATCAATTATTATTACAAGCCGAAGATGTAAACTAAGTCCATGATCAATCCTTGTATGAATGATAAGCATACATTCAATTAAAATACAACTATTGCATGTTATTAATGTATCAAGTCAAGCAAATATGTGTATAATATTGTCCAAGATGCATTTAGTGTGTTTTGTTCACAAAATGGGGTGATTTCAAGCATTTTATACAATTTGGGTAGCCCTGCACATGGCCATGTCGCTAGCCGTGTCCCTTTTTGATTTTTAGGCAGAATGCAACACGGCCAGGGACATGGCCGTGTATAATCTGCACACCACCAAAAAACATATACTTCCAATTCCAATTAGAATTACTTAATTTGGACAAGTGTAGAATAAATTATGGATTTTACAATCCAATCAGCCCAAAATAGAGTATTCAATGAGCACTGAAATGTTCAGCCCTATTTGACCCTTCTAGCAATAAATTTTCGAAAACCTCAAAACATAAAACTTGTAAAAGACTCTCTAAGGTTTCCAGAACACTAAATCTTGCTCAAATTCGAATTGTGTAGCTCTAGATATGGCCAAATTATAGAGGCTTAAAAATCAGCCAAAATAAGGCACAAAATTTAACTATAAAAACTCACACAAAAACTCAATTAAAACACAAATCACTTACCAAGAGATGTTCTTGAACTTAATTGGTTGCTAATTACAGCCTGAACTCCCCATTTTTCAACCAAATCAGCTCTCTCTCTCTCTCTCTCTCTCTCTCTCTCTCTCAAACTCTTGTTCTTTTGAAGAAAATGGTGCAACTAACTAAGTTTTCTTAAGAAATCGTCATACACACACATAAATATACATATTGGAGCTGGAGAAGATCAGACCAAAATTGTGATATTTTAATACCAAATATCTACTTTGGTCCTTAATGAAATATTCTTCTTCCTAACTAGCCCTTGAACTTATATTTGCTACAATCAAGCCCTTACATTCTAGTCCCTTTCTACCATTCCGGCACAATCTTAAACTTAATTATAACCCACCATCTAGCATGCAGAAAACATATCACATACGTCATAATTACGTATGTTTTAGGGCGGTTATTACAAAAATGCCCATAAAGTCTTCTTCACTTTTCTAAATAATCATCACTTAATATAATAATACTATAATACATAAATATCACTTAATAAACTATAACAATAATAATAATACTAATATATTAATAACATAATAATAACAATATTCTATAATTAAATATACCCAAAATATCATCACAAATAACCAA
>CATIWO010652974.1:0-17160 GCA_949673435.1 Macaranga tanarius
AAAAATCAACTTAATTAACAACATAACTCATCTTCTCATAACACTAATTAACTCCAAATTACTTATTCATACTATTAACAATTAACTCAATTCATCAAATTAAATTAACTGAAGTAATATCATTCCTAATCGTCATTAATAAATTGTAATCCGGTTTCTAGGACACGAATGTTACATGCTATCATAATTCTAGTCATACGCATGCGCAGAGCTAAACCACCCAGTTGCACGCCCCCAAGGCTATATACATAACCAAGCGCTGTCCCCAAGATAGTTTCTGAATAAAATATCTGAATAAATACCAGTCATCATGGTGCAATCTACTGGGTACATAATATGAGTGTATAGTTTTGTCCATAAAATCAAATCATTCACATTTCTCAAACTGCTATTAAAACATACTTGATAATTCGTAAAGATGATAATCGTATAAAGCTGAAACATAATAATTTTACTAAAATAATAAACATATCATTATTTCAAACAACTTTTGCTAATTCAATCATAAACATACGCTATATGTTCCCATATAAAAATTAAGAAACTGTTATAATCATGCTTTATAAACTATTACTTGATAAAATCATATTTGTAAGGAAACATCAGATGTAAAACCATAGAAAACTTTTTTCCAAATCATAAAACATCTTCTTTCATATATATATGTGGTTTTCAAGTAGTTTTATATAGATATCCACTCACCTGAGCCTTCTGAACCGAAACCTAGTCGGTTGGCCTTGATCTAGCCTCTACGACTCCAATTTGATCTGATCCTAATATCTGTAAATAAAATCATCAGAATACCATACTAAATCTCAATTTTAGTCAACTTAGACTGATCTACGACTAAAGGATAGGTTATAGGACCTAAAAAATGGTCCGAAAATGCCCTAAAATGAGTTTCGGAGCCCAACTGGCCACTGAGTTGCTACCAGGCTACACAGAGGTGCATGCCTTAGTGTAGAGGTGCCCCAGAGGAGTGTAGAGGCGCATGTCACATGTGCAGAGGTGCACGTCTCTGCACAGAGGCGCATGCTACAGAGGCGCCCCTTTGTGCGCCTCTACATTCCAGAAATGCAGAAACTCACCAAAACTGACCCAAACATCTAAAAACCAACTCAAATCAAATCCTAACACAATTATAAACATTCCAGGGGTCCGTTTATGATCAAATATAGCATCAAAAGTCAAAAATTCATCCAAACACTCCATTTTTGCATAATTCAAGAAATTGAAAGCTTAAAGAAATTAAATATAAAACTTACCCAAAATCCCTTTTGTAAATCTTGAATTTGATAAAGAAAGCTTGAATTTTTGTCTTAAATCCTTAAGCTTATGAAAAAGAAGAAGAAAACTTGATGAAAATGAAGTAGAGAAAAAAAACGTGGAGGAAGAAGAAAATAAAGTTGATTTCTCTTCTTCTATAGGAAAACATAAAAGAGAAGGGTTTGCTACAGTAGTAAACCATTTCTTTTTTTTTTTGAAAATGTAAAATATCCATTTTGACCCCTAAATGCTCCTTAGGCACAAAACAAGCCTCAGAACTTATTTTTACAACAAATAAGTCCATAAATCCATATATAAACCAATTAGTTTCTGGAGCGGGATGTTACAAGCTAGGATATGGTAGCCATGTAAGGCCAAATAATCTATATAAACCAGTCTTGTGCTTTTGCTTGGATCGACAACTCAATAGTTATAATCCTCTAATAGTTTGTGTACCCTATTCTAGTTATGGACTCAATGGTATTTATAAAATCTAAGGCATCTCTTGTGCCATCAAAAGAAACTCTACCAATCTTAGAGTATAAAATTCCAGCTTTAGCATCTGGCATTCCTTGGTTCTTTTATTTCAAGCATTTATTGAACTAATAGTATAACTTGATTAAGTGCATATAAACCCTAGTTAATTTTTGTCATTCCAATTGCAAATGTTATAGGATCTACTTCTAGAGATACTTACTCAGGTTGTGGCTACTGCTCTTGCCTTTGAGTTGTAGCTGCCCTTGGTCTACCGCTTCTTTTAGTAGGTGGGGCAGGAGGTGGATTTAGAGCTTCATCTTGAAAGGATTGCTCGTCATCATTATATGCTGCTTCTATAGCAGGAGTAGTTTGAATTCGTCTTGTACTGAAAAAGAAAAAAGAATTTAGAATTCAAGACATATTAAGGAAATTAAGGTGTACGTAGAATTCAATAAGCAATGATGACATTAAATGAAAATTATCAACCTAATTACCATAGTAGCTTTAAGAAAAGATAAGAACTAATGATTCAAAAAGAAAAATTTAAACCTAGAGCTCTGATACTAACTTTGTCATGATCCAAACCCATAGCACGTGTTTGGCACTACGGAATGGGAAAGCTATTCACTTTTGAAACTCATAGTAAGACTTAATATGAATTCCTTACTTTAAAACTATATATCACATGAAATTCTAAAAAAAAATTCAGCAAAGTTTCCCCTTAACTAGAATAAACCCAAAACATACAAATGTAAATAGACTCCTAATATATATATATATATATATATATATATATATATATACATACTTCATGAAATAATGAAACATTACATATTATAATCCTAATAGAATACAAATAAAACAGTAAAGCTACTATGGTGTCTAGAGTACCATTACATATTATCAAATATCAATAAACCTACACAAGACAACCGGAGGAGAAGAACATCGGTGTAGCAGAAGAAGCTATCAATTTGACTCTTGAAATCCTGAAAAATAGTTGAGGGGAGTCAAAGCTCACCGAGTGAATTAATATTAGGAAATGCATGTTGGTTGTAAAAATACTTATCCCAAAACTATTAAAATCACTAATTTATTTAAAAGCATTGAAATCCAATTGCGAAAACCATTTATTTGCTAAAATCATTCATTTATAACCATAAAATATAATTCATTAAAAATAACTAATAAATCTTTAATTTTTCAAGAAATGAATAAATAATATAAATCCAAAACATTTGATCGATAAATAATAGTAGAATCCTAAACCTCAAATATATATTTACTAGCGCCTAAAGAGCAAACTCGACTAGAGTCTAACCAGTAAATAGCCATAATCCCGCCCACAGAGGATCGCTCAACCAGGGTCCAACCAATAAATAGCCATAATCTTGCCCATAGAGCATTGCTCGACCAGGGCTCACAATCCAATAATAATCATTTATTTGCCCAAAGAGCATAGCTTAATCAGGCCCCACAATCAAATTAATAATCAGACACATATCTATACAAGTGTGCACATAATCCTAGTGACACCCAATAGGTAGCTCATTCTACTAGTTTTTAAAATCATTTATATAATAAAACTAAAAACAATTCTATAAAATTTTGTTGGCGATAAAATAATTAAATCATGTTATTTTATGTAAATTATGCATGGTATCCAAGATTACAATAATGATATTTTTATCATCATAATAAATAAATAAAACATTTATAACATAAAATCATATCTCTTCTCAAATTTAGTTAATTCTATTATGCATGTCATTCCAATAAACATTCATAATATTAACCCACAGGTAAAGTGTGTTGGCCGACATATCATTATCTGCCTATGATATGCTGCTCTTACTTTTGGAACTCTCTAGAATTGAAATATTCATTTAATATATAGTTAATAAATAAATTCCTAATAATTTTCTAAAATTCTAGAAAATTCTAGAAAATTACTAAAAAGTAAAGAATTATCAACATTAACTTGTGAATGCTCTATTTAAAAAATTTAAAGCTATGAAATTAGTTTTGGTGAGTTAAATTAATTTAAATGTAAATATAACAACTTCCACTAAAACCAATTTGGAATTTTTTTCTCATTATCTATAAGAAATTTGGTTTCACTGCAGTTATGGAATTTAATTTTGCATAATTTATACAATTTATTAAAAAATAATTATATTTTCAGGTCTGTCACTATTTCTTACTGCCAACGGGTGGGACCCGTCAGATTTCTTGCCAGAATATGTCATCAACTCAAATCAATTATACCAATATGTTCATAAGCCAAATATACATTGAAACACGTGAAATAATAACCAAATTAATAGATTGGGCGAGAAATAGAAATTTACTAATTAAATTTCGATGGGAACTAAAACTACGACACTCAAAGATGTGGCTAGTGTCTACAAACTGCTTACAACAAGAGGAAAATATTGGTGGTGGTGGCTACGACTAGTCATTATTGGAAGTGATAGTCCAATGCCGAAAGAATGCGGCTGAATTTTCAGAGGCTTGCTGGCGAAATCCTAGACCATTTTAGACGAAACAAAAGCCATCAGCGTGTAGAGGGCAACAAAGAGAAGCTATGGTTAAAATTTAGTAAGGTTTAGTGGTTGTTCTATGAATGGAGAGAAAGAAACTACAGGTATAATAGCACTAGAGAGAACTATAGGAACCAAACTGAAATTTTACTTTAATTATGTTTCCTCTTTCTCAATTGTAGTGCTCTTCCCCTCTTTTTTATCTATTTTCTTTTTATTATAATATTCATTTTTGTCTTCTTCTTCCTCTTTATATATAATAATAATAATAATAATAAGGGTTAATTATACAATTTACCCCTTTATTTTACCATATTATATTACTTCGTCCCTAACATTTAAAAAATATATTTGTTCATTTTTTTTTTTGTAATATTATACTATTTCCCCTTCTGTCAATATTTCTATTAAAATTACCGTTAATTAATATGAAATGATAATTATACACTCCAATGAAATATGGATTAATTAGAAATAATTATTATTTATCCCCTTACCCCCTCGAATTTTTAAAAAATATATATATTTTTATTTTTTCCCTTTGTCATATTTTTACTATTTTTATCAAAATGTTCATTAAAATTATTGTTAAATAATTATAAATAGCCAAAATAACATTTAATTTAAAAGGTGGTTCAATCATAAAATTAAAAAAATAATTTTAATTAACTTAATTAATAAACCTAATAGTTTAAACTAACAATTCAAATTAAAAAAAATATGAAGCTTAAAAAATATTTATACTTGATTAAATTTTTTATGCAACATAAATATTTTCAAGTTACTATATATATATATATATATATATAATAATAATAATAATAATAATAATAATAATAATAATTAATTAGTAATTAATTAAAATTTTGAGTAAATTAAAGTCAAAAGTAGGTATATTTTATTTTATTAAATAGTATAATCATAATTTTATAATTAATTAGTAATAACTTTAATATAAATATCGATAAAAATTAGTATTATAATGAAAAATATAACTTTTAATGTTAGGGAGCAAATAATATAATAGAGTCAAACAAATGGGGTAAATAATAATTACTTTTAATACTAAAGATTATTTTGGTAATTTTATATTAGTTAACGACAAATTTGAATAGAAAATCTGATAGAAAAGGTAAATAGTATAATATTGCAAAACAAAAGGATGGAAAAATATATTTTTTAAATATCAGGAATGAAGTAGTACAATATGGTAAAATAGAGGGGGTAAATCATAATTAACCCTAATAATAACAATAACAATAACAATAACAATAACAATAACAATAACAATAACAATAATAATAAATATCAGGTTATTACAATAGAATGCCATATAAGAGGGCTATGACAAGAATACACTTGAGATGTGTTAATGAAACTAAGGTAGAGAAGATTATAAAAGAAGTGCATGCCAGAACGCATGGGCCTCATATGAATGGGTCTATGCTAGCTAAAAAGATAATTTAACAAGGGTATTTCTGGCTAACTATTGAAACTAACTGCATATTCTTTGTCAAAAAATGTTTATAATTATCAAGCACATGGAGATGTTAATCATATGCCTTTTTATAGAGATGCAAGGAATGTTATCACTTTGGCCTTTTACAGTATGGGGAATAGATATAATAAGCGAAATAAGGCTGAAGGTTACAAATGGCCATAAGTACATTATGGTAGCCATTGAATATTTCTCAAAATTGGTGGAGGCAAAATCTTTCAATAAAGTTAGGTCTAAATAAATGGCAAAGTTCATTGAAAAGAACATCATCTGCAGATATGAGATTCCTCATCATGTGGTGATAGATAATGGGTACAATTTCAAGCAAAAATAGCTGTGATTTTGCAGAAGTATAAGGTAAAGCTCCACAGGACTTAACCATATAGACCTAAGGCAAATCGGGCAGTGGAAGCGGCAAATAAAAACATTAAAATTTTTTTTGGCAAAGATGGTAAAGGATTACAAGGATTGGGTTGCATATTTACCATTTGCTTTGTAAGGATATAGAACAATAATCAGATCATCAACTGGAGTGACTCCATAATCTTTAGTGTATAGGTGTGAATCAGTATTGCCAATAGAGATGAAAATTAAGTCACTAAGGGTTATGTCGGAAGAAAATTTTTTAGAATATCTATGGCTGAAGACAGATATGTTCAATTAGTTTTATTACATGAGACAAGAATGAATGTGATGTATTACTTGCAACTGTATCAAAAAAGAATAGTCAGAGCCTTCAATAAGTATGTCAAACCAAGGAAAATTAACGAAAGGGACTTCGTACTGAAACACACAAGACCATTGTTGATGGATCCTTGTGAAAAATTCAAGTCTAATTGGAAAGGACCTTATTTGGTGAAGAAAGTATACTCAAAAGGTGCTATAAGGTTTTCTGATTTGGAAGGGAATGAGTTTAAGGAACTAGTTAACATTTATAAGTTCAAGAAATACTTTCTATAATATCTCGCTAAAGAGAAAACCTTATAAAAGAAGCTGTTTAGGCAAAAGTTAGAGACAATAAAAATTAGATAAATAAAAGTATCCTACTAGAAAAAACTTCCCAAAGGGGCTGTCTAGGCAAAAATTAAGGACTTGTAATAGGTGAGAGAGTGCAAAAATAGTTAGTTGAAAAACTTGCAATGGCAAGTCATCTAATTATAGGAAAAATATTAGAAATAATTTATAATGTTGAGTTATGCCATTATTAAATGAAATAATTTTTCCTTTATTATTGTCAAAAGATATTTGAAATCTTCATTATCACTATCCTAACCAAATGGAAAAACATCAAATTAAGCGAAATTAAAGAAAGACTAAATTGGCAAATCTATCTTTGTTTCTTCTTCTGACATACAACTTCTAGGTTGTACTTGTATAATTCTCTAGTTCTCTTATTTCTGACATAAATTTTTAGTTGCCTTTTTATCAATTGAATCTAACTTTTATAATTAACATCAATTGTGATGTCGCCCTCTATAGATAAGTATCTTTTGATGAGACATCTAGGCCATGATTGAATTAATTTATATAGGAAATTTTGAGATAGTCCAGATCTAAATCCATCAAAGCTTTCCAAAATAAGCTACTTTTCTCTATATTGATGACATAGGCGGCCAATATGATAGAATGTCAAGCTATAAAATCCAGTTAATGGAACACACTTGGTGTAAGTTCAAAGTGTGACATGTTACAGTTTCCACTAAAGGCACGTCTAGTGAATTTTAGATTTTGGAAAAGTAGGCAGCCATTCCTCCCAATTCTAGAAAGGCTTGTTCACTCTACGGGGCTTGAATTTGTTTAGAATGATATAAGGAAATATCTATAGGTGGGTTTCAAAGACTCAATTTTTATTATAATCTGATCTATAAAAAAATTGAATAAATAATATTATTAAAGTAGAAAACCTGAAAAAGTTGCTTTAACATTAGTTACATACCATCAATAGTAAAGGGCTACTAGTAAAATACTGAGTTTTAGGAAATTTTTCCAATCCGATAAGTGTCTCAATAAGAATCACGTGCATCGGATTTTAAAAGATTCTACTTGGTCTAAAATGTTCAAAACCTAAAAATTGCATCTTCCTAAAAGGGAAACGAATAAGAATTGAGTGTAAAGGCAGAAAGTAACCATACGATGCCAAAATACCTCAGTATTGCTAATTGCACCTATGACTTTTATGAAGGACTCCAAAATTATCTCTAAACCTAAAATATGTCGAAGTGAGGACTTGGGGGGCATGTTGAAAAGATAAGCTAATTGGGTTCTGATGATCCCCCCATTATGTGGGCCTAATTCAAAAAGAGCAAGCATTTTAGCAGAATCATCAGATACCTTATGATAGCTCTATATTATTCAAGTAAAGGGCAAATCTCAAAAGTCTCAAAGCAAAATATATGATCAGTATAGTTCCAAAGTTTCATAACTGCATGAAGAATATAATAATTAATCTTAAAGTCATTTAGGGTTTTGAAGATTGAAAGATAAATATTATTTAATTTTTTTAATCCTCACCATTCAAGGATTTGTCATAATATAGGGCGAAGAGCCTTCAGAGTAACTTCAATCATTTTACTACAGTATAGGTCAATCAGAACAGAGGTGAAACTTTGACATACTTTTGAGGGAATCATATAGAGGTTAAAAGATGTTTAGGTTCTAGTTGGATTTGGATTCCAGCGCGCACGGGCGAACACGTTGCCATAGAGGCAATTGCCTATATAAAGAAGTTATGAACAAATGATCGCCCTTGCTAATAAGCGATCACCTCTATTGCTCAAATACACGAATGTTGGGACTAAATTTTTCATGATTAGGGGATATATCTTACAAAGTTGGTTGGAAAAATATATGTATAATGACATAAAGTGGGCAATATAAAGTAATATTCTGCATAGAAGAAAAATATGATCTATATAAATCAAGTCAAAGTATCACAAATCCTAAGGATAACTAAATCCTACTCTACACTCTTAGAACTATCATCATCCTTAATATCCTCGCCATTATCCTCATCATCCTCAAAACTATCCTTGTTGTCCTTAGCATTATCCTTGGCATCCTCTACATTATCATCAATCTCTATATCCTCATCAGCATGGGCCCAGTACCTATTAATCTCTATGTCAGTGTCTGCATCAAAATCAGAAGCCTTAAACTAATTTGAATGAAGTGCAGTAAGCTACTGACACAGTGAAGCAACCTCAGTCTTTAAGGACTGAGAACGAGTCTACATGGATCAACAGAAGAGGGATAAATATAATGCATTAATATATTCATACACGTATGCATTCATAAATTAAGTTATACTTACCCTTCATTATTATGACAAAACCATGGTACAATCTTTGTTAGATTCTATCAGCTTAATAAGATAATCCACTTACTCTCTAGGAACCTATGTTTTATTTTGTTATTTTATAGTACAGGCATAGGAAAAGTTTAAAGAACTTACATAAGTCATGTTAGCTAGTACAAAAAGTGGTTATAAGTTATTGTTCAAAGTTAACTGATGAAGAATCTACTCATCAGAAGGTGCCTAATGTCTTATATACAAGTCTAAAGGATGAGCAAGTGATCCAAGGATAATAGGATCTAAAGGTTGAATAGACAAAGCCCCCAAAATTATCAGAGCACTCCTATTAGGTTGCTCACTAGAAGATGGATGCTCAACTTAAAAAGTAGAATGGCCAACCTCTGAAGTGGATGGAACCCCTTAGGAAATCTATAATATGGAGTTAGCAAAGTGCAAGTTGCTATAATAATAAAAGAGCATATAAGAAAGTACTTGAGGGTGAACTTTGGTAGGAAAAGGCAATCTTTAAAACATATGGCAACTAGCGAACTTGGGATACTCTCTATATGAGTGTAAAGAGACCCTCTAGGCATTAACTCCCACTAAAGCTCCTGTAAGCTTGTCACCCTCGAGCAAATATATTTATAATATAGTGGATGGTGGTGCATGAGGCACTTTATTTATGCTAAGCCCTCGATGCAAGTTCTGGATGTGTTCTCCCAAGTACCACATCCTACACTTAGGGCCCTTAAGCAAAATATGTTACACATATAGAGCCTTAGAATAAGTCACAACATCAAACCAGTGGCTCTCTAGTCCCTAGAGATCATGATAAAACTGCAAAAAGAAAATAAGGATAAGTGTTAGTTTTATAAAATTTTAAGGTTTACTAATAATATGTGTCTTTGTTTTTATTTTACCTCAGTCCAATCTAAGCTATTAAGGCACTGGCAGTGCATATGGACTTAAGCTGTAGACTGGGAAAGGGATCTGCTAGCTCCCTACTAGCTCAAGATTAAAAATGTCCTCTTAGCTAAAATAAAATGTGGTCCAACAATGAGCTTGGTCTCTAATCACCAGACCTGTAACAATCACAAAGGTTAAAAGCATTCCAAGAAAAAAAGTGGAAAATAGAAGGGCTTAAATCAGGGACATACTAAAACTGCATACTAAAAGTCGTAGAATCTATTCCCTAAATGTGAGGCATAATCCATGCCCTTATACAGATGGGCTAAAGCTAGGCATCCCTAATCAAAGATGGAAATTATATCCACATCTCATAGAGGCATCACAAAAGCTAAGTTAATCGAACTGGTTGTGTCATAAAATAAAGTAATTGCCAGTTTATATAAGATAAAAGATCAAAATGAATTGATTGATCTGTTAGGGAGTCTCTAGCCTTGCTATTTTAGTGTGTGTGTGTTTGTGTGTGTAGAAAGACTTAACGGAGTCAAACTTGATAGTGTGCACTCCTTTTATACTAGGAATCATGCCAAGAAGCTCATGATGTAAAGAGCCCTCTCTCTTATAGTATGGTGTATACTCCAATCTAACGGAAGTGGCTACCCAGCATATATTATCTCGATAATAATAGCAAATGAAAAGGGATCTAAGATCATCTCACTAATTGCCAGATGGAAAGTATGTGCGGGATTGAACCAGCGCTCCATTAGTGCCTAAAGTGCAAGATACTCTGTGTGGCCATCATTAATAGGAAGAGCGGTAGTAAAAGGCTTAAAACTGGTAACACGAATTTGATCAGAAAAATGGATGTACCATATATGAACACCACCAAATTAAGTTACCAAAGCCCTTAAAATAAGTCGTATCATGCTGCAAAATGATAATTTAAGGAGTTTATTCATCAAAATTGAACTAATTTTATATTGTTTGGCCTTGCTATTAAACGTACAGAGATGATCGCCTCTCTAAAAAGCTAATTACCTTTACACAAAAGTGATCACCTAGTTGAATAGGTGATCGCCTCTTCTTACTATGCTTTGGCGCGATAGCATGCAATACATACCCAAATCATCAAAATTGAATGCAATTTAATGTTGTTTTGCATCATTTTTATTTTTATACTAAACATTCATTAAGTAAATTGAAATCGCAAGGGAAAATTGAATTCTAACCTCTTCAATAGCCAAGTAGAAGAGATGTTTGGAGAAATCGAGATGTTTGCAGAAATCCACCTCTAATGGAATCTCTTCTTCTGGAGAACAACTTCAATTTGGGAGTGATTGAGGGATTGGAGATTAGAAGTCCCACTCTAGAGCATTAGGTGTGCGATCATCATCAGCCATTATGTGGAATTTGGTGATGAAACATTTTTTTACAGTAGCAAAGGAATATTTTAAAAAAAATGAAAATGTTTTTATTTTTGAAATATATATTGCTTTGGCAAATTTTTATTTTGGCCCTATCAAATTACATTTTAAGACTTGAACTTTTATTATATTTGGTTTAAATCATAATTTTTTAATCGATTTTATGTTTTAAAAATTTATTATCCTTAGAAGGTTTGATGCCAAGGATATTTTAATGTTATTTGGAATGGTTAATGCCGAATAATATTTTTTTTATCTTAGAATAATTGATACCAGGATAAGTTGTATTATCCTTAGAATGATTAATGCTAAGGATGAATTGTAAAAATTATTTAGAATGATTGACGTCAAATGATAGTTTTGTCTTTTCTTAGAATGTTTAATGCCAAGGTTGATGGTTAAACTACTTAGAATGTTTGGTGCCAAAAAATATTTTTTTTGGTCTTTTTCAAAATGTTTAATGCTGGAAAAAATTCTTAAAATCAACTTTTTTTTAATTATGTTTTTATTGTCCTTCTTACCTCCAACATTCATTTAATGTTACTTCATCACAAATGTCATTTATGACAAAGCAAAGGGGGCAACTGCCAGTACCTCAATTATTATAGGATGCTAAAGGATTGACAGATAACCCGATGATGATTACCAATTACTTGAAATATGCTAAAAGGTAGAAAAATGACAGAATATAAATTTAGGTTCATTAATTCTAAGGTTCTAAGCCTAGTTTAGATTTTTACTGGACTTAAGTGATAAGCCCAATTATAGTTAAGCTAATTTTAGCCCAAAGGAGAGGAGATAATAGGCTGTGAAGCCCATTACCTGAACAAAGAGGTAATTGCTGCAGCGTTCAAGTGATCGGTTGTCCACAGAATCACCTCTATAGTGTGTTCAGTAGCCAGATTTTAATAAATAATAGAGGCTTATTCGATAAGATAAGCCTCTATCTTATTCATTTAGATATGGACTACATCTCATTTTATTAAGACGAAGTTTCATTCATAAGAAATGAAAGGAACATATTTGGATGGGAAAAAAAGAGCTTTTGAAGAGAATTATAATTAGGAACACATCCGAAAGAAAAATGGGGGGAGAGTTTTTTTGGTTTTTGAAAAAGCTTTATAAAATGAGAGTGAAAATGTAGCACATATACTATCAGGTTCTATTGAGACTCTAATAAAATTAGTTAGATTTAGGTGTTGGTGAGGCTAAATTTCACTTAATAAATAAATAGTGTAAGGGACCCTTGTTGGATTAATTCTACCATTCCTTTTTTTGACGTGTATTTTAAAGCTTTTAAAGGTGCCCTGAGGGTTAATAGTAAGCATCTCCTACTTTCTTTTACCTTTTAAGTTAATGATTTCTTGTTATTTTTGTGTTTTTTGTTGACTGTAAATATGAATTGTTAAAACTTTCATTTTCTTCTATTTCTTTGTTATTTTGTGAAGTAATTCATGAAAAATATTGCTTTTTTATTTTTTTTTCTTAAAATTGTGTTTAAAATGTTCCTTTTTCTGTAACAAGTTTCTTATAAAATTTAGGCTTAATACATACACAGCCTCCTGAACTTGCCAGCTTTTTTCACTTTTGCACCTCAACTTACGATTTTGCCATTTCAACACCTGAACTTGCTATTTTTTGCCTAAAATACACTAATCTAATGATATAATACATCTAGCACCCCCGTACTTGCTACTTTTTGTCAGTTTGACACCTCTAACTTGCAGATTTTGATCAGTTAAACACCTCTACGTGTCACATGCTGATTCACTAATGTGATGACAGGAGTTTAAAAATTACATTTTAGGCAAGTTCAGGTGTTGAAATGGAAAAAGCGTAAGTTAAGGTGCCAAAGTGAAAAAAGCTGGCAAGTTCAGGGGGTTGTATATGCATTATGCCTAAAATTTAGTTATTTTGTATTATGTATTTTATTATAGAGGAATGCCTGAGTAGATAGGCGATCGGCTCCGTAATCAGTCGTGTGCCTATTTGTTTAGGTGATTACCTTTATGCCTGATTTCAATGAGTTCTATTTCCTTCAAAAATCATTTTTCTCATAGTAATTAATTTTGATTTTTTATTAATTTTATGTTAATCCTTATATGCTAGTATGAAGTTAGGTAATTGATGAAGATAGCAACAAAATGATAATAAGGATTTATTTTAATTGTTATTATGATTTTGACTTAATTTTTTTTTTTTTTTGTGATTTTGCTTATTAATTTTTTTAAATAATGAGAATTATTGATGCTGATTTGGTTCTCTCTGTAGTGAAAGGTAGAGATCTTATAATAATGCCCTTTTGAAATGGTTTTGCCTCACGAGATAATCAACGTTGATGCAATGTCTTATTTGTGACATTTTACTACTAAAAATTATTTTTGTTAGTTTGTGTTTTTGTAGTATTAGCCTGTTTTTGCAGTAGAGATGAGTTGGTGAATGAAGTGGAGTGTTTGAGCTTGAAAGGAGAAGGAAGGGCCCACTAAAATGGGCCAAGTTGAGTGGGCCTCACTTTTTAAACATTAAGATTCATTTATGATTTATTTTTAAGCCTTATTTTAAAAAGGGATAGCAATTTTAATTTCATTTCTTCTCCTTTTTTCTTTTAGTATAATAACCTAAAAGTATGTGTAAACTTGGTAAAAATTAAAAAAGGTATGCACATCAATAAAGTTAACTTGGAGGTATATGAAAATTCGATAAAAGTTAAAAAAATGACATGCATAAAAATGAGAATAACAAGGCATTTGTGAATGGTTTGATTGAAATTGTATAACTGCTTGTAATAATAAATTAAATAAAAAATAAATATTTACAATAGGTGAAATACAAATAGAAGTTCAGTTTACGAACTCAGTCTCTGAAGGCAGTTGCTAGGCCTTTATAGAATCCAGTTGCCAAATAATTTGGTGGTTCTAGTTAATTACCTAGGTGGAAACTCCCTCTCCGATCCTAGCTTTGTGGCTAGCTTCATATTCCCACATAGGTTGTACAATCTGTACAGTACCGTGATTGTTGAATACTTGGGTACACGCTAAACCCCGCCACCTACACCAGTCCATTACAAAACAAAATTTTAAAACAAAATTATATTCCACAATATTTGTGGTAGATTAATTTCTATTACAAATTTCATCACAAATAAACTCACAAAATGAATGCCAATTTTTAGTGACGTATATAATATGTAACAAATGTATTTTAAAATTTTTAATGTATACAGAAATAATTAATTTACCAAAAATTTATTATAAAATCCGTCACAAAAATCCTTAATATTTTTAATATTTTGTAACTTTAAATCCGTTACAAAATGTTTTTGACATATATACTTAGTTATAAAACTTTATGACTAAATCATAATCCGTCACAATTTTCAAAATACTATGACGGATACACTCCGCTATAAATATTTGTGACAAAATAATTCATCATGAAGTAAAAAATTTAATGATAAAAATAATAAATATATCACAAAGTTTTGTAATGGATTTATAATAATAAAGATCGATACAAATATTTATGATAGATAATTTGGTTACAAATCTTGTAACGAATTTGCATTCATGACAAATCTCCTTTTTTTTGTTCTAGAAGGGGGAGGGGGTGTGGGGATTCGAACCCCCCTTCACCTGGATAACCATGCCGCGGTTGGGACTTAACTGTCCCAACCCAAGTCAGTTGGGACATTCATGACAAATCTGATACAAACTTTTGTGATGGATGTAATGAAAAAACGACCAATAAAATTTGTAACAACACTTAACACCGCTATCTTCAACGGGCACTACCCAACATCAACCACAACAATCGTCAACGATACTGCCACCACCCAACACCCTATTGGAGAACCAGCTAACACCACATTTATCATCAACAAAGTTCATCAATATCACGCCCAAAACCATCAATATCACTCAAACCAAATTAACAGCACCACTACCTCCACATTAATAATAGTAATATAGAAAATCAACAATATCAACAACAAAAATACAGAAATTTAACAACATCAATAATAATAATAAATCTTCAATAACAAGAAGTAATAGATATGGAAAAAAGAAAAAGCCAATGGCGGGAGAATGACCAAGGGCGACTAAGATGCAATGACGAGCAGCAGATTTTGAAAAATAAGGCAGCAATAGTGAACAACAACAACATCAACGGTGTTAGAGGCAGTGATGGTGGAAAAAAAACCAATAGTAACAATCAATATGGCAACGATAGTGGGAGACGATGGGTGGAGATAAGCAGAGGTGAAAGAGGCGGGAGGTGAGTTGTAGGAGACCGTAAATAGGAGTGGGTATGTTTAGGCACTACAAAAAAGATTTTTTGATCACCGATGGTTTTTTTTCACTTTCTGAAGTCATCAAATTTTTCTAGAGCTGTAATTTTGTCACGCCCTCACTATCATTAACTCTGTTAATATACATGATTAAGGAATTAATGATAATAAAGATGTTACTTATACAATAGAAAGAATCTCTTAACAATTAAATTTTTTTTTTTTACTTTCTTAATACTAGAATCTTAATTATTAAATGATGCTAACCTCATAGAAACATTTCTATAAAAGAATACCATTCATTCTTGTAAAACAACTAGTTCATATTGGTGGATAATTATACAATATCTTTATTTTTGCTTAAGACAATAACTAGTCACAATAATACAATTCCCTGTGATATTTTTCCATAATCAATAATCCGAACATAAACAAATAGCAAGGGCACTCTTAATACTATAACAACTCGTAGATATAATGATAATAATAATAACATCAGTAGCATAACATATCCATCATCTATGATAAAAAATATATACATCAAATGTACAAAGTTGACAGTATCAAATGCTAATGAAAATAATAACCTAATACATAGGTATCTATGACTGTAGCATCTCTCTCTCAAGTAGTCGGGACTCTGGCCGACTAGATCAGTAAAATGATGATGGTGGTGGAGAAATAATAGCTCCGACCCTCGCCACACCCTCATAGCCTCTTTAGCCCTATATCTTAAAAATATCACAATAACAAGCACAAGGGTTGTTTATGGCCTATAGTAAAAAGCCCAAAAAGACCAAAATATGCAGATGTCAAATCTGCATCACACCTAGGAGAGGGTGACCTATACATCTGTGGAGGTGGCGTAGAGGACACGAAAGGTCGTGTAAACACCATCTAAATGATCCTCGCGGACGACATACAGTAGGACCTCTGCCCCTATGGGCTGAACCATAATACGGAATACTAGCTCGGCATCTATATCGTGATGTACTATATATCGGACAAGTGTCTTTGCCTCTGAAATCTAATACACCATAGTGGTCCAGTAGACAGCCATCTCTTCCTCCAGTGCTAACTACTATCCTAATCTGGGAAAAATTATTTTATAACAGTGGTGAGTAATTTCATAAGAAATTACCCAGTGAACAGCTAAAATCTCTTTAGTTGCCAAACATGAAACCAAAACCATTTTAAATCATAATCCCAGCATGAATTTCAAAACTGTTTAATTCACATAATGAAACATAATTCTCAAAGAACCTTTTTAAGAAATATTACTTTATTTCCATAAACCATTTAATAAAAGGTTTCCGTCACAAAAAAATCATTTAAAGATTTCCATAAGTAATGCAAATGAGCATCTACATTAAATCTTATTTCAATGTAAATTCAGCTTCAAGACAACTTTAAATACACTCGAGGTTAAATTCCTCAAATCCATAAATAATGTAATTATTCTGATA